>JAURVB010007509.1:0-47303 GCA_033002965.1 Piper betle
CTTTACAGACACTAGACAGAATTGGGCATTTTCATTCACTCATCCAAACATACTAGTCATGCTACCAAACCCAGATAGTGGAGGTGAGTAGACACTGACAAGTGCATTTGCCACCGACCAGAAGCAGACTCCACAGTTCCATCGAGAGTATAATTTCATACTCCTTCAGACACGTTGTACATGTATAGGTGTTTTCACCTACATTCCATCACAGAGAGCTTCTTCAGTAGTAATTAGTGGTCATATAGCTAGTTATTAAAGTCATAGCATATAGTAGAGTTATAATAGCTATCTTTGTTCCATTATGGAACATAGTGAGATACTTGACTTGGGACTGAGTTAGCTAAGACCTGGTGAGCGGTCTAGTTCATGTTTTTAGGGACATCTTGAGTGTTTGACCTAGACTAGTGATAGTGAGCCATACAAGTCATTAGTTTAAACCTTTATTTTGTACTAGACTCCACCATATGCTAGCAGGACTCGTAGGATACACTAGTATTGTCATAGGACTTGTAGTAGAGTGCCTTGAGGGTAAACACAATTGACCTATCACAATGATGAGGATAAGGGAGACATGGGTTGATGATAGGTCGCATACCTCGCACCGAGATAGCTTTTCCTAGTGTAGGTCAAATTAGTACCTTGCAGTACTGTAGAGTACTTGCTTCACCTCCCAATAGGCCCTTAGGGTTGAACCTAGGTTTTTCTCGCCGAGGTCATTGCATTTCACTCCCCATAATTTGCAGTGACCCTAGAAGCTAGTCTAGCAAGATTATTCGAGTATGTACAGTCAGTCTAGTTAGATGATTCCAGCATGTATGGAATATTTTGCCAAATGATTTGATCACGTATAGTCCATCCAGCTAGATTACTATGGAGCTAGCGAGCTTCAGTTTAGAGTTCCAGTGTCATGTTGGTTCTCCTGGGTCATGTCCAGATAGCTTTCGAAGGAGAACTACCAGTTTTGTCAACGAGATGACATCTTCAGTTGAGTTCATTGATTGCAATTTATGTCAGAAATTCAGATGACATAATTTTTATAAGGAGGTGAGGTTGTAATACCCCAGCTTTGGGTTAGGCTTTTACCTACTTGTAGGTTACCCGATTTGGGCTAGTCTCAAGTTGATTCAAGCGAGTTTGAGCATAACAATTTTAAGAATATGAGTATGAGGCATAAATGGCCATATGAGCATGTTATCGAGGTTGAGTATGCCTGACATGCATATGATATTTTAAGATATGATACAGTAGAGCATGAGTTAACAGTGTATACACAAGATATACATATGCTTTTTTGAGTTAGCCAGAAATTTTAGGCTATTGCAGCGTTTAGTATCCATTTGATATTTTCTGGGCATCTCATTGCATGCATCATAGGGATTTTGGATCACTCGATTATGCCCTTGTGGGCCCAGCTTGATTGAGTTCAGGGTTCAAGACCCATTTACTCTTTTTGCCTCGATTCCCACCTATAAAGTCAATTTTATGACTCAATTCAATTTCAACTTTGGACGGTTTCGATCCGAGCTTTCCGTCCATATGTATATTACATATACCCATAGGTGGGTCCTACTAGACCACAAGTTGTCGGACGTGTAGATCATGCCACATGGCAAGATCCGAGCCATCCACTCAACCTTATCTTCTCCATATTATTTTCCGAGAGATCTTACACAATTTCACCATGTTAACGCAGCTGTGACTTCAGTTCGCTGCCAATGAGTTTCTGCTGGCTTTCCATTCGTACCACTCATGATCAGTGGCGCTGCTGCAGTCCCCGCGAGCAAGGGAGTTTTTGAAGTTGGGTTTTGACATTGCCGCCACCCTTCGGGTTGTTTTCCGGCACCAGCGAGCCACCCCCGACCTGTCCAACCAACCACACAGCTTCTATTCGACGAGATCTTAATTTTAAGACAACCGATGACCACAGCCAGGGCCATGATCACCGCCGTCAACGTCACCGCACCCGGCGGCGATTTCGTGTCTTTCCAACCTTTTTCTGGCCAGCAGAAGTCCGGACCTTGCCAGTTGTCACCACCATCACCTTCCCCATCCTCCCGTTTGTCGATCCCATTTGGTTCAGCCCATTTTCGGTCGTTTCTCGACCGTTTTGGTTATTCGAGAACTTCTATATTAACATGATATAGCATGTTTTGATGCATATTCACATGATATAGCATGTTTTGATGCTATGATAACTTTTGTTTATTTATTATTTTATACCTTTATTTATTTATCGTTATTATTTATTTCTCATTATTCGTGTATTTATTGATTATAATGCATGTTTATACGATTACTTATTATTATTAATAGTATATTTACTTATTAATATTAAGCTTATATGTTTATTTTAGTTTATTATATATATATATATATATATATATATATATATATATATTTGCTTGTTCGCATGTATGTGACTATTTGTTTGTATTTAATTATGTATTCTTGTATTGTATAACTATGATATTATGAATGTTCATTATTAATGAGTATTAACTATTTATCTATTATTTTTATTGAATTATTATATATTTATTTGTATATTTATTTATATGTTTAGTAACATGAGTATGTGCTAATATTTACTCATGTTTACCCATGTATTTATATAGTGTAATTGTATTATTATTTTATGATTAGAGTATTAATTACGTTCATGTTACTCTATTTATTATTTATCTAATACCCATTAGTGTATTTTCTTGTTTATTTATTTATTTATAATTTAGTATTATTATATCTCGATTTGCATGACAAATGTTTAATTATAGTTTTGGTTAGAACCTTTTTTTATTAGGATGTATTGATGATACTATCACACACCATGAGTATGCATCATATAGAAATATTAGTATTTTACTTAGCAGTGGGTTTTGATGTAGGTTTTGGAGTTCGAGCTCACCGTAGAGCTACTGATATGCTTGGAGCTTTGACTACATGTTTGTAAGACTCTCCCTATCTGCTTGAATCATTGTTTATCGAGTTTAACTATGTTTTAGACGTAAGATGACATCAGGGGCATTTTATTGGATCCCTCTGTTGTCGGACAATCTAACCATCATCTACAAGGTATAATCCTTAGAGTCCTGAACACAATCAGGAGCTTACGGAGTATGCAAAACATATTTTTCTAGATGTGTGTGTGAGATAAAGAAACGTGGGTAGGAGGTGTAACACCCCAAGTCTGGTTCGCGCTCGGGAATCGAACTTGAATGTCACTGGTCCCGTTAGGGCGGGCAACCCGAACCCAACCCTGCAGGTATACTCTCGGTGTCTCGAGATGGAAAATGTCAAGCGCTATGCATGGATAAATGCACAAAAACAAACCTAACATGTTACTATATGGATGACATGTCAACCAATTTACATACCAAAAAAATTACGAGAAAAATCGATCAAAATTCTTAAAATAAAACGGACTTAGTTTCTCCTAAAAGTGCAGTCAAGGGCCACCCTGTCAAATCAACGTGTATACGTATGTAAATATTAAAACGTTCAAACAATAAATTCATTCAACCCTATTATTCATTTCTGTATTGAGTGTCAACTCAATTGCTGATTTACGTTCATCTTACCTAACTGAATTGGGTTTTGACCCATCTATGGATTCTATTCACATTTCTCATTATTTCTGGGCCTTGACTTACTGATTGTATTTATTCAATGTCTAAATATATTTATTAACATATCATCGTTAGCAAACTTTCTACTGCAACATACATCATTTCACACCACGTCATCAAGTATTGCATTTCCTTACATCATCCTCAAAAGAATTAAACATGCTATCATCTAACATGTGTGTATGCAAGACACATCACTGCTCTCCGTCTAGCCTGGCTCATCCTTCTCATGATCTTCACCTACATATATTATAAAAACACGTCAGTAACAAGTGTTATTGGTCCAAAATATAACTAATCTCAAATTAGCTATGAGGGCAAACTCTCATATGAAGAACAACATTCATATACTTCACGAGAACTCTCTGAAGGGCACCTATTGAGGAGCCACTAGGCTGCATACCTGGTAGCATCCTAAATTGACTGCTCTATTGCTTTTGATTTATCTTTCGACATTTTTTGGTTCCTCGGGAATACTAGTATATATTAAGCCCTCTCCTTACCTCCATAATTCTCTTGGCCTTGAGCACAAAGACCGAGTACTCTCAGACGGTTGCCTTCAGCACCCTTTAAACCACTAGTCCGGACATGCACTGTATAAACAGTACCCGTAAACCTCCATGTTAAGTGGGATCTAGTCCTCGAGGGTTACTAATCTAGAAGATCGATCAATTAAAAGACCCAGGTTAAGTGGGATCTGATAAAATGCCACTTAACTCATCATGCAAGTAATAAAAAATAATACACAATAGAATAGAACATAAAACAGGAAACTAGTCCTAACGGACCAGCTAAAACCTTCGAGCATGTCCATGCACCTAGGCAGCAAGCTTCTACTCCGTACCTACACATCAAGACTAAATACTAACTCCCAGTATAATGCATGAATGCTACACTCCTCATCAATCCATACAAGACAACATCTATTTACATGCATTTAAATTCAAACTCTAATTCATTATTATCTTCCATTAATAACAGATATTTACAATCACACCAAAATCATAAAACAATCATATAAAATTGGATAAATTTCTATACCTAATCATCAGTCATGCGGCGACGGCGACAAGGTTGTGGCCAACTCGAGTGTGGATTGTGGGGAAAAGGGAAGGGAGAAAAAGAAGAAAGAAGTTGGCTGAGGAGGATGGTGGCAGCTGGATGGTGATAGTGTCAGAGATGTGGAATAAATAGATGTCAGGAGGGAAGAAAATAAGTGGTCGGTGGGAAAAATGTGTGGTTGGGGTGAAAAATGAATGGTCAGTGAGAAAAATGAATGGTCAATGAGAAAAATGAATGGTTGGTGAGAAATCGAATGGTCGGTGTGGCACCCCAAATCTGGTTCGCTTATGAACTGAACCAGACCGTCACGGGTCTCGAGTGAATCTACTCTCGGCCTCTCAAGATGGAAGATACTGATCTCTATGCATGAATGAATGCACGGAACCCTAACATGTTACTAAATGGATGACATGAAAATTAGTTTACAAAACAAAATTAATTACAATGAAAATCAACATCAAATTCCTTAAATGTAACGAATAGAATCTCCCCTAAAATTGCAATTAAGGGCCACCCTGTCAAATCAACATATATAAATGCATAAATCAAGATACATTCAATGCATTATGTTTTTCACATAAACGTATAATTCAGACGCACCAACGCATTTTTGACATTAGGGTCTCGACCCACCTATTTATTCTATTCACCCTTTCACCGTTATCATTTAGTCCGCACAATAATATATTTTTCATGTCTAGCTATCATTATCCATTTCCATCTACCCAAAGTCATCATCATAAGAATTTCATTTTTCATAATAAACATAACAAAACAATCAAAGTAGTCAAAACAACCATTTTGTCGACGACCGTGTGTGTGTGTGTGTGCAAGGTAGTTCACTACTCCTCCATCCAAGTTGGCATAACCCGTATTTAATCCTCACCCACATATATATAAAGAAAAATGTCAATAACAAGTGTTACTGTTCCAAAAGTATAACTAATATCGAACTGGCTATGAGAGCAAACTTTCATATGCAAGAAAACATCGTAAAATCTCTAAAGGGCAACTACAGAATTGAAATCATCTTTAACTGAACTGGTCTACTGCTACTAATGCCCCTCTTAGGATTTTCTCATTTCACTTTCTGCTCCCTTGGAACTATTGTTATATCCTAAGCCATTTTCTTACTTCCATACCCACTCACGTAATATGGTTGTTGGTATTTCCGACTTACGACTGGCACATGCCACTTGCATAGCATGGTTGTTGGTGGCTTCGACTGGCACATGCTGCTAGCATAACGTGGTTGTCACTATTTTTGGCTTACGACTGGCACATGCCACTTGGGTAGCATGGTTGTCGGCGGCTTCGATTGGTACATGCTTCTTGCATAACATGGTTGTTGGTATTTCCGGGTTGCGACTAGCACATGCCACTTGCATAGCATGGCTGTTGGTGGCTTCGATTGTCACATGCCCATTAGTGTAGTATGTTTATCGAAAAACACAAAAACTACATGTATATAGGTCTTGGTAGGGATTTATATAATAGGCCCGAAGGCATTGTGAGCTGGATCTGAAACTAAAGGGATCTCATCTCGAGGGTTATTAATCTCGAAAATGGGTTGACTAAATGGCTTGGGTTAAGTGGGATCCGATAAAACGTCACTCAGCCTATCTTGCACATAATAAAACAAACCTGAAATAGAATAGAACATAAAATAAGGACGAGTCCTAAACAGACCTGGTAAAAGCTCCAAGCATGTCCTCACGCCTTGGCAGCAAGCTCCTACTCCGTACCTACACATCAAATCTAGAAGTCACCGCTCACTAATTGAATGACGCATAAAACTCATATGAACATCACACACACAACACAATCATCATCCATCACCAATCAACAATCATCAGTATAAAAATAATTCTAACTCATCCTATTCATACCAATTTTATTATATGTTTCTAAGTTATGTTGTGGTTAGTTAACATGCTCAAATTTAATTTACTTAGTTAGATCACTAACATCCATTCACTATCAATAAAATCATGCAAATCATCACTTCATTCACAATCAGACATTTATCATGACAATTAAATAATCCTAGCATGTTGTGCTAATAATCATCAATTTTAAATAATTAAATATGACGTAATTATCCCTTTCGTTGTCAACAATCGGCCATTGCTAGGGTTTCGTCACGCGTCTCAGAGATCGAATTCAGTATTTGGCGGCGCTTGAAGTTTGATGGGGTTCGACTGGATGAATTCCAGCAAATCCAATTTTCCGGTAGGGTTTTGGCGGTTTTCCGTTGGGTTTTGATAGTTTTCCGGCAGCTTTCTAGCAGTTTTTCGGTGTCTGGCACTGGTCGGCATCTACTGGCAGGATAATAGTGGTATACGGTACTGTTGGCATAGGCTCAACAAGAACAATGCATTTACAACGTTGACATGGTCAGCGGAGGTGGCGGCTCACTGAAAAATGGCAAAACAGGGCTGTCTGTGGTGGGCTGTGGAGATCTGGCAGATGTGGGCGGCGCAGGGCTCCACTCCAGTCAGGGAAGGCTGTGGGAGGGTTGGTGACATCAAGGCAGTGACTAGATGACAGCGGTGAAGGTCACCGGTGGCAGAATCGACTAGGGAGAGCGGCACTAGCGTGCAGAGATTGGTGTTGCGGAGGTTTGACAATGGCTGGGGGTGCTAGGGCAGCATGACGATGGCACGGTGGGACTAAGCGGCTTCAATCGGCAGTGAGACGGCGTCCACAGCGGCAGTCGCAAGGCGTCGGGGGCAAGGGTTTTGAGAAGAAGAAAATGGTTGGGGTAATGGTGGGTGGTAATATCGTAAATGAAACTTGACTCGAGTCCAATTTGAGTTAAAAATAATAACTAACTCGTAATAAATCTTTAAAAAAATCCAAAATGTAGGGGAAAATTACATAAAATATAATACATGCCACAACATCGAAATGACATGCTCAATAACCAATAACCCACCCGAACTACCTTATAACATGTCCTAATCTATTATTCGGCATAAAAATAATTCTCTAGTCTAATACTGAAATAATAAAAAATTTGGGTGTACTCTTGTAAAACCCTGAAAATAATTAGGTTATTTTATTTAGGGTTTTGTAAATCTTAAAATGAATCAATTATTTAATTAAATTAATTCTTAGAAATCAATATTTTATCAATTATAACCCATTCATAGTTTTTGACCTTTCGTTATCACACAAATATAGTTATGAGTAATTAGGGTCTTTTCTATAAAATTTAATATAGTGACTTCTTAAATTCCACACATATTTATAAAATTTAATATAATGACTTCAACAATTCGACACATATTTTTCTATATAAAGGAATGTTCTGTTGTTAAATGAAACATCCTCTAGATAGGTTGTAAGCACATTTGACACACAAAGGGGAAGACTTCAGGATTATTTGTTATAGTTGTAGATTCTTCACCAAATTTTAGGTCCGTATAATTATTTAAAATATTATATTTTTCCTTGTGGACAACCTGGTCAGCCTGAGCCTAGATTTGACCACCCTCGAGTGAAACTGGGGTTAAGGAATTGACTCAGTCCAACATGGGCTACGCCCTTTATAATCCAATAATAGACATGTCAGAAAGGACCTGACAGCCCATAATACAATAAAGTGGACATGACAGATTGGACTCGCCAGCCAATTACGAACATGGTGGATTGGACTCACCAGCCAATAACGGATATGGCAGATTGGACTCGCCAGCCAGTAATGGACATGATGGACTGACCCATTAGCCAATAAATTGGACATGGCGGATTGGACTTACCAGGCAATTACGGACACGGTGGATTGGACTCACCAACCGATAACGGACATGGCAGATTGGACTTGCCAGCCGGTAATGGACATGATGGACTGACCCATCAGCCAATAGATGGACACGGTGGACTGATCCATCAGCCAACTAATGGACATGGTGGACCGAACCATTAGCTAATAAATGGACATGTTGGAATGGTCACAATAGCCAATATTATAGATAATGATAGGAAGTTTATGGACTTGTTTTATTTAATTATATGGCTTAGTGTTTAATCACTAACGCGGAATTGCCTCCACAGGTTAGTAGCTAGAACTAAAGACTAAGAGACGACAAGGTGGTTCTTCTACCAACTAAGGTGGTGAACAGATAATAAGCGAACTTCTCTTTTACTTTTCTTGTGTTATAAATGTGGCGATGGGAAACGGTCCAAGACTGTGGGATAATTATTTCATGCATTGTCATTTGAAACATAAGTTCTTTTGAGTTAGAAATGCTAGACTTATTTTCTTTCATATTATTCATGTAACCTTTTAAATAACACCCGGTCCGGTTAGGACTGGTCGTTATAGGGTTGGTTTTCTTAAATTTTGAGTAACACCTGGCCAGCAAGGCCCACAATATCGTGAAACATGGTGGGTCATTACAACTCTCGTATATTCTGATAACTCATTCTACTCATGTCTTTCTTCATCAGATACTTGGGAACACATTACTCTCATTATTCATAACACACGACCGGCCTCGGCTCAATACACGTGTTCTGCAACTAACTCAACTGAAAATAGCGGTCGAACTGAACGGTTCAGACTATAAAACCCTGACTTGGGTAGTGGGTTTTACGGTCGATGAGAAAAATGAATGGATGGTAGGAAAAAGAATGGTCAAAGAGAAAAACGAATGGTCGGTGAGAAAAGGAATGGTCGTCTCGTAATTAAAATTGACTTGACTTTGACTATAAAAAAATAATACTAACTCATAATAATTCTAAAAAAATAGAGAAAAAATGGAAAATCTCATAAAACATAATACACACAATATTACAATGACATGCACTATAACTAATAACCCACCCAAACTGCACGTAGCGCGTCCTAACGTGTACTCTCATCTATTCTGATAACTTATTCTGTTGCTGTCTTACTGGCGTTATCATCATATACTTAGCTACATAGGACTCTCATGGTTCATAACACAAGACTGGCATCGGCTCAGTATGCGTGCTCTGAAATTGACCCAACTGAAAAAGAATGATCAAACTGACCAATTGAGACTATAAAACCCTTACTCGAGTCACGGGTTTTGTAATCTTCCCTTATCAAAATTTCTTCCTCGAAATTTTAAATCAAGGAGGCTTTGCTCTCGTACCTATCCACTAAATTTGAAATCTCAAGCGTACCTGTCACATCTGTCGTATCCTTCAATGCTTCAGCAATTGTGGTTGTATCCATACTCATTGCCCATGGTGGTGCTGAAGTGGATGGTCCTGCTGGTGGGGTTATCTACATTCCTCTCTGATTCATAGTTGTCTATTTTTATCATGTCATGGCACCCATCATTCCCCTCTGATTCAGACCCCTTTTTTGGTGTCTCGATGATTGCTTATCACTGTTTCTCTATCCCCACCATTGGTTCTGTTAGCCTCTTTGCTATTGCAATGGGATAGCTGGAAGCATTTGTCGTTGTGGCAGTGCCGAAAGGGCTAGCTGTTGGTGCTGAGCAGTCAAATATTCTACGCCCCGATGTCCTGGATGACAACATCTAAAGCATGCATCGGTACCCACTCTGCATATTCCTCCTTGACAGTGTCCACAGTTCTAACAAGTTGGGTGTCTGTTCTCCTAAGCTTGTCCATCCATGGCTCCCAATACAGTTGGAGCATCTATCTGATGTCTCTGTTGTGTCCCCTAATTTAATTGATATTGTTGAGGGTGTTGTTGTCTCTGATCATAGTCTCTGCGGGGTTGGGTAGCCAAGATTTTCTTGGCTTTGCTTGCAGCTCGCACCACATCCCCAAAAGTGGCAAGTCTCCTGTCAATTACTGCTAGATGAATCTCATAGTGTAGACCTTCATAAAACACTTGACTCTTTGTTGTTTCGTTGGCACTAGATGTGGTGCAAATCTTTCTAATGCTCTGAATCAGGGCCTCATACTGTGCCACACTCCTGGCTCCTTGTCTAAGTGTTTGATAGTCCACTTTCATTCCCTTTCCTTACATTAGAAGGAAAATATTTTCCATCAAACTTAGCTTTGAATTCGTCACATGTCACATCATGAGGCTGCCTGCCTATAAATGTGGAGGACATGACTGAATCCCACCATATTCTAGCCTATAAAAACCATGATTTTTATTACAAGACTCGAACCTAAATATTATGAAATAAATATAGATAAATCGATATGGTTGGTTATCAAGTCGACCAGTCATGGTTTGACTTAAGGTCACATAGAAAATACCTATTAATGAATGGATGATGGGGTGTGAGAATTTAATGAAGGGGTCGTTGAACCTAGGAAATACCAATGGATGATGGGGTGTGAGAATTTAATGAAGGGGCTTGTTGAACCTAGGAAATACCAATGGATGATGGGGTATGAGAATTTAATAGAGGGAATGGTTGAAGTGTATATATATACAGGAGGAGGGAGTATTTCATCCCTCATCTCCGTCCCAGGCGACCTCCCCATTACTGTGTGAGTATTTCATCCCTCATCTTATTTGTTTCCATTAGGATTCTTGCATGCAAGGTTTGTTGAAGACGCCCTGCCAAGTTGCTAGATCTCCAGCGTCTTATGCATGGGGTTCTTGTCGATTGCTTAGTTGTTTTGTAAATGGACATGTTTAATAATTAAATTATCAATTAGATAATGGGGATTTGGATGGGGATAATTAATAATTAATTATCATTAGAATTGTTGAAAATTTAATAAGGAATGAAGACTAACATGAACTAATTACATCATTTAAAATTGATAGTATATTAGTCATGTAAGTTGCATGTAGGTTCATGCAAAATAAAATTATACTAATGTATAATTTTATGCCCTCATCTCAGATTAGGGTTCACGGGTCACAGTCAGGCGAAGTCACAAGTCAGGTATGTATAATAGGTAGAACATCGTATTTTCCTTGATTAGTAGCCTTAGTCGGCCTGAGCCCAGATTCGACCACCATACACCGAGTGCAACCGGGGTCAAAGAATTGACTCAGTCCGACACGGGGTCGTATTATGTGCGCAAATTGTGTAATGCATCGACATTATTTTGGAGTAGTGATAGCCGCCCCATAAAAAGGCTACGGCCGGGGTGAGCGAGGCACAGCGATTCCTCCATCGCACTGGAGTGTAGTGATAGCCTCCCCATAAAAAGGCTACGGCCGGGGTGTTTGAGGCACTGGCACTAGAGTTGGCAGTGAGCGCTTCCCCACAAACGGGGCATAGCATTCACCTGAGTGCAGTGATAGCCTCCCCATAAAAAGGCTACGGCCGGGGTGTGTGAGGCACTGGCACTAGAGTTGGCAGTGAGAGCTTCCCTACAAACGGGGCGTAGCATTCACCTGAGTGCAGTGATAGCCTCCCCATAAAAAGGCTACGGCCGAGGTGTGCGAGGCACTAGCACTAGAATTGGTAGTGAGAGCTTCCCCACAAACGGGGCGTAGCAATCACCTGAGTGCAGTGATAGCTTCCCCACAAAAAGGCTACGGCCGGGGTGTGCGAGGCACTGGCACTGGAGACGGTAGTGGTAGCCTCCCCACAAAAGGGCTACGGTCAGGGTGTGCGGATCACAGTGGATACCTCCTCCGCATTGTTTTGGAGTATAGCGGAATCGCTCCACCGCATATTAAAATAAACATAAGGAAATAGTGGAATGTACTTGATTTGTTTTATCTATTATACTACTTAGTGTTGAAATCACTAATGCGGAATTGCCTCCGCAAGTGTGCATATACGAAATTAGGTGATTGACAACCAGGGCATGGAGCAAAATAAATATGAGGACTCCTTTTTTATTTATTTGAGAAATAAGTGTGGCTATTGGGAAACGGTCTAAGACTGTGGGATCTTTATATATGTTTTTGTTAAAAAAAATGTTAGACATATTTGCTTAGTTGTGAGTAACACCTGGCCAGCTAGGCCCACAATGTTGTGACAAATGGCCGGGTCGTTACATAGCCTGATCGTCTAACGCTCCCATAATAATCTATACGTGGTGATCCATTGGACATGCCATACTTCCCAATATGCCAATAGTTGATGAAATCCACAAGAAAGCTTCTTCTGCATCTAGTTTTCTTGTGAACAGGCATCCTCTATTTTTCACGAACCACTCATTGCTAAAATCCGAGATTTCTATCACCTGCCGATTTGTTTAATCCTTCTCCAATCTTGAATTGCAGAAATGGCGATACTGCCCTATTGGAGTATTGCCAAACCTTACGGCACCTATTTGTACACTATCATTTCCTATGGGTCCACTATCCTCAACACACTTTCGTGCTTGAAGTGGGATGACTGGGGGAATTGTTGTAGCAGTGGTCCCCTGATGTAACGATGGAGGAGGCAGAGGAGGAGGGCCCATGGGAACTGCAGGCTCCCACCGTGCCTCATCATCCATAGATAATTTATTCTCTGTTTGGTCTATTGTTAGAGCTATTTGTTCGTTCTATTGGGAATTCCTCCTCACTCTGCATCTGCATTTGTACATCTGCCAATCGTGCAATGGCAGCCTCCATTTTGGTTTACCGGCTTCTAATGCTGCGGTAGCATCCACTATGATTGCCCTTGCTATGATGGCTTACTGAGCCTAGCTCACTAGGATTTCCTAGCGGTGGTGTGGCTCTAGATTGGCTAGACACCATCTTGTTGTGAGCATGAGTAGGGCTAGCTTGTCAGGGCGAAGGAGGCGATGAAGCCATGCTCCGTGTACTTCAAGTTTTTACCATGATTATCCCTTCTGACTGATCCAATCTGGAAAATACTGCCACACTACCCATTGGTGAGAAATCTTTAAATAAAAGACAACATGGACAGAAATATATACCTATCAGCTGAACTTCGAGCAATCTTTGCACACACATCACTTATGAAAATATCTTCCAACTGAATCGACCAAATCTGGTTTACATTCGGGAATCAAACTGGAATGTCACTAGTCCTAGTTATGTCGGCTAACCTGAACACATCCTTGAGGACCTACTCTCGGCTTCTCGAGATGGAAGACGTCAATCACTATGCATAGATGAATGCACCAAAACAAACCTAACATGCTACTACATGGATGACATGTCAACCAATTTACATACCAAATAATTACGATAAAAATTGATAAAAATTCTTAAAATAAGACAGACTAAGTTTCCTCTAAAAGTACAATTAAAGGCCACCTTGTCAAATCAAAGTGCATATGTATGAGACTAATTAATAAAACGTTCACACAAAAAATTTATTCAACTATATATTTCATTTTTGTAGTGAGTCTCAACTCAACAGCTGATTTACCTTCATCTTACCTAATTCTATTCACATTTCTCATTAATTCTAGGCTTGACTTACTGATTCTATTTACTTAATGTCTAAATATATTTGTTAACATGCCATCGTTATGAAACTTTCTACTGCAACATTCAGCATATCACACCACATCATCAAGTATTGTATTTCAGTACATCATCCTCAAAATAATTAAACATGCTATCATCTAACATGTGTGTATGCAAGAGACATCACTGCTCCTTCGTTCAGGCTGGCTCATCCTTCTCATGATCATCACATATATATATATATATATATATATATATATATATATATATATATATATATATATATATATATATTATAAAAATATGTTAGTAATGAGTGTTACTAGTCCAAAATATAACTAATATCAAATTGGCTATGAGAGCAAACTCTCATATGAAGAAAAACATTTATATACTTCTTGTGAACTCTCTAAAGGGCACCTATTGAGGAGCCACTGGGCTACAGACCCGGTAGCATCTTGAACTGACTACTCCGCATGTTGATTCATGCATCTCTTGGCATTTTCTCATTTCATGTTCTGGTCTCTTGGGACTACTAGTATATCCTAAGCCCTCTCCTTACCTCCATAATTCTCCTGGCCTAGAGCACGAAGACCGAGTACTCTCAAACGGTCACCTTTAGTAGTTTTTGAACCACAAGTCCGGACATGCATTATAGTAAATAGTACCCATAAACTTCCACATTTCTCTGGGTGTGAGGAACTCAAAATGGAAGTTGTTAGAATCCCTCGGGATTGGAATAGCCCATTCACTAATACAGAGCTTGCTTTAACTGGCATGTGTACCTACTGATGGTATGGACGAGTCAATTTTCTCACCTCTCATCTCACTAAAAACTCGATAAAAGTATATATAGGTCTGGAAAGGTATTTATATAATATGCCTAAAAACATACTTGAAAACAACTAGTGGTGGATCTTGTCTTGGAAAACATACTCAAGGGATCTTATCCTCGATATTTACTAATCCGGAAGATTGATCGATTAAATGACCCCGGTTTAGTGGGATCCGATAAAACGCCACTTAACTCGTCCTGGAAGTAATAAAATAATACAGAATAGAATAGAGTGTAATATAGGAAACAAGTCTTAACAGACCTGGTAGAAGCTCTGAAAGTGTCTTCGTGCCTTGGCAGCGAGCTCCTATTTCGTACACACACATCAAGAATAAATATTAACACCAATATACTGCATAAATGCTACACTCCTCATCAATCCATGCAAGACAATATCTATTTACATGAATTTAAACTTTAACTCTAATTGATTATTAAAAACCATTAACAACACATATTTGCAATCACACCAAAATCATAAAACAATTAAATAAATTAAGGTTGTGTTTGGCTCGAGTGAGGATCATGGGGAAGAGGGAAGGGAGAAAAAGAAGAATGAAGTTGGGCGAGGAGGTTGGTGGTGGTTGGATGGTGACAGTGTCTGAATGTGTAATAAATATATGTCAGGGGGGAAGAAAACGAGTGGTCGGCGAGAAAAACGAGTGTTCAGGGAGAAAAACAAATGGTCAGTGAGAAAAATGAATGGTCGGTGAGAAAATCGAATGGTCGGTGAGTAAAATGAATGGCCGATGAGAAAAATAAATGGTCGGTGAGGAAAACGAATAGTCGATTAGAATAATGAATGATTGTCTCGTAATTAAAACATGATTTGACTTTGCCTCTAGAAAAATAATACTAACTTGTAATAATTTTTAAAAATTCCAAAAAAACATGGGAAAATCCCATCAACATAATACACACAATGTTACAATGGCATGCTCTATAACTAATAACCCACCCAAATTGCCTGTAAAACGTCCTAATGCGTTATTCGGCCTAAAAATAATTTTATGATCTAATTAAAATAAATTAAGAAAAATCTGGCATACTCTTATACATTAGGATAGCTTATTTTACTACTGTCTTACTGACATTATCATCGTATACTTGGGCACACATGACTCTCATGGTTTGTAACACAAGACTGGCCTCGGCTCGGTACGTGTGTTCTGAAATTGACTCAACTGAAAATAATGGTCAAACCGACTGGCTCAGACTATAAAACTCTGACTCGAGTCGCGGCAGGAGGAGCATATAATTCACATGCTTGATAACCCATGTGAAGACAAGTGATAGTGTTTGATGCCCTAGCATCCGATAATTATGTGTATAATTATTTTACAATTTTCTCGCACATATCAGGTATGTGGAAAAGGTAACCTTAACCATTATTTAAATTCTCTACATTCATTTGCATGTAAGACATTAAGAAATGTAACAAATCAATTGAACTAAGTAGTAACAAATAGTTCATGTCACAACATACAACCTCAAAACTGTAGTGGGGGTGCACCTCTTCTGCAATTGAGAGTGATCATAAGCAATTTTAAAGGCGCTACTCATAGTCATAGGGGGTCTGGCCTCTATTGTGGCTAGGGGTAATCACCTAGGATCCTTAAGTTTAAGAGCCTCTTTATGCTAGTATGAATGAACAGGCATATATGATGAAACCATATAAGGTTGCTTGTCTTAAGCCTCCTCGAGGGTTGAGATCTGCTTTTGTAAAGTTTGTGCTAGAGTAGTCCAACGAATAGTTTCCAAATTATAACATTATACTTTTGTCCAATTTTGGGCTGAAAAATGGGGTGTTACACTAACCTTGTAGTCTTTGTGTCTTCATTGTTTCATACCTACATAGGAGGTTAGTACAAAACAATGCAAGATGTCATGCAATAGAATACTTACAGCATAATGAATACGGCATGCTACCTATGGCCAATAAGGGATCGGCATCTTAGAATTAGTTAGTCATTCCCAATACTTGATTAAAATATTAAGCCCATGAAATGACTATATTATAAAATCATATATCCCCTTACATATATGTGCACTCCCCCTAGACATGTACCTATTACACATATTCACTCTCTTCCTAGATTATTTCAACAAGTAATTCATTACAAGGGAAAGAGTTACATATACATGTCTAACACTCATCTTCTCCTTCATGTCTATGCATCACCCATGGCTCATGTCCTTTCTATCAAGGATGATAATCATCAAAACATGAACATAGCAGTAAACCCTCTTCCTTTCTTGGAAAGAAGACAATTGCTGCCCTCCCACACAACAACAAAGAACAAAGATAAATAAAGGAATAGAAAAGAAATGACAGCAAAAAGAAAGTATGCATTAATAATATAGGATCAGTTCCTAAACATGGGGTCCATGTATTATTGGACCACAATAAAGTATATAGGTTTTATATAGAAAGCAAAAATAACAAACAACCCATACACAAAAAAATATTGTGGCAAGAGTGTATTTATGTGAAGCCCTCAACATCCCACAGCATCCTCAAGCAATGCACAAGGCACACCACCTATATAATATATAAAAATAAAATTATCAATAAAAGTTGCCAGTCCACAAACCAAAAATAACTACAGTGTCAAACTGGCATAGGAACTCAACAATTCCTATTAAAAGTAAAATAGAAGGGGGTAGAATACCACTGAAGAAACCACAAATTCCCAACAAATGACACCGGCATACACCCTACTGTAGATGTACCATGACCTATCCTCTCAAAAACTACCATGAACCACTACTCAAAGCTCAAAAGGCAAACCAAGTACACCGTAGTCATGACATACACCACAAAATACAATATTTGTATACGCTATGCCTCTCTGGGTGTGAGAAAGTCATAGATGCATGTCAAAAATGATGGAATAGAGTGGCACCAAACTCCCATTAGCAATGTAAAAAGGGCACCTTAAGAAGTCCTTGGGACAACTTAGCACACATGGCATTTCCCAAATTCCAACAATCACATCACTAAAAACCTGGTAAAACAATATTTAAATTATAGTCTTGGGCATGTAATAATAATAATAACACTCTAGAAAGAAGACAGCTAATGGTGGATCTTTTTGGTTTTTGAAAACAATTCAAGGGATCTCATGCCTGATGGTAATTAAACATGATGACTAAATGATTCAAATGAAGATAGTATTTTTAAAAATACCACCAATTAATTTGTCCTATGAAATACAACAACAGACCCTTTAAAATAGAGTAAAAACAAGAAGTGGGTCCTAAACAGACCTAGTATTCAAACTACGACACCTCAATTTCAGTTCATTTAAGAACCGAATAAGAAACGTGATCGAGTCGAGCCATGTTTAAAGTTGTCGGTCGGTATGTCTCGATCGATAAAATAGATCTAAACAACCTTCTTAGTGTCATGAGAATGGAAGACATCGTTAAATACGCATTAAAACACATCAAACATAAATAAAAGGAAAAAAGTAAGCAATTGCATTGAGCTAAAGTGTGCGTAGCATTTATCTGTCCTCCCACCAAAGTCAACATAGGATTTGCAATACCTATATATATTCTATGAAAACCATCAGGAACGATGTTACTGGTCCGAAAAATAACTAATACAAATTGGCATATGGGTATTCCATTACCCACGAAAAACTCATGAAACTTCGAGATTGCCTCATACTGGGTGGTAAGCAAACATACTTAAGTAAGTGACGGCTTGCATGTGCGGCTCATAATCATATTCATACATACAATGCTTAAGTTCCCACATCTTTGATATCAACTGCCACAGTACTCGAGTGGCAAATAGAGTAGTTAAGTTAGTGCCACAAATTCCAGAAATGTGCTGCATTATGCAATACCATCATACACCGCACTACCTCATGGTTTGAAGGAGTACTAGTGCGGCCAACACATATCTCTATACCACTCATTCTATTCTTCGTAAAATCCTTAAAAATGCACGTACTTATATAATATGCTTAGGGAAGAGGCTTATATTATACATTTTTGGAGCTTTAGTACGAAAACCAACAAGGGATCTCATCCTTATAGTTTTATTAAACATGCATAGTAAACATAGCTAAATGGGCCGACATCGGAGGGATGCAATAAAACGCTGCCGATGTCGTCCTACGTATTAGACACGATTATACTCAACCCGCAAGGAGTCAAGTAGAGAGGGAGAGTACTACGAACTTGTGGTCCAAACTTCAAGCGTATCTGCACATCTACAATGAGCTCAGACTTCGAAACCTACATCGGAACCCACCACTAAGTAAAATACTAACATCTCTATATGATGCATGCTCGTGGTGTGTACTTATATCATCAATACATCCTAATAAAGAAAACCATGCTAACAAACTTCTAACTAAACATTTAGCACACAAATCGAGACAAAATAATACTAAATAATAAATAAGTAAATAAACAAGAAAATTCATTCATATATAATTAGATAAATAATAAATACAAAACATGAACATAAGTAATACTTTAATCATAAAATAATAATATAAGTACACTATATAAATACATGGGTAAACACGAGTAAATATCAGCATATACTCATGTTAGTAAACATATAAATAAATAAACAAATAAATATATAATAATTCAATTAATGAATAAATAAATAGTTGATACTCATTAATAATGAATATTAATAATATCATAGTTATAAAATGCAAGAATATATAATTAAATACAAATAAATAATCACATATACGCAAATAAGCTAATATATATATATATATAATTTAATAAACATACATAAGATTAATATTAATAAGTAAATATACCATTAATAATAATAAGTAATCGTATAAACATGCATTATAATAAATAAATACATAGAATAATAATAATAAATAAATAAATAAAAGTAATCATAACATCAAAACATGCTAAATCATGTCAATATGCATCTAAATTAATATAGCAGTTCTCGAATTACCAAAAACGTCGATAAACGGCCGAAACGGGCTGAACGAGACCGAACCAAGCTGAACCAGACAAAACTAAATGGGCTGAACCAACCCGTAAGTAAAAAATTGGGCTGGGTTGACTGCGTGGACATGAACTAGACATGACTCGGGCTTGGACTGGCGGACTCGACATGGCAAGGCAGACGCGATCACGGGAAGGTGGGTGCAGTCGTGATAGGTGGATGCGGTCAGGAGCAGGCTGGCCATAAATGGGACAAATGGGCCGAAAGGGGTGGTGGTTTCCTGTCACCGAAAAATGTTGACAACAGCACGGCTGGTGTCGCCGTCGGTAGGGATCGATGAAAGGCATCACAACGGAGGTGTTGATGGTGACGACGGGCGAAGTCCAACCATTGGCTAGCCAAAAATCGGCCGGAAAGGGGCGAAGTCACCTCTGGGTGCGGTGACGTCGACAGCAACAATCGCAACTGTGGTGGTGGTCGTGTGTTGTCTCAAAATTTAGATATAAACAAGATGAAGTTGTGAGGGTGGTTAAAATGGCTGGTGGTTGCTCGCCAGGACTGGAAAACGGCTCGAACGGCGGCAGTGGCGATGGAAGCGAGTTGTAAAAACTTCGTCACCTACGGCAACTATGGCAGCATTGGTGGTCATGAGAGGTACGACTGGAAAGTCGACCGCGAGGTGCTCATGGGGGTGCCAGTCCGATAGCTTGGGACGAGGCAGAGAATCATCGGCGGCGAGCTGAAGTGGAGGTGGCATAATAGTGGAAAATTTCAAAATCAATGAAACTCTGGAAATCAATGGGTGAAGATAAAGCTTAGTCAACGGCTCAGATCTTGCCATGTGGCACGATCTGGATGTCGACAACTTGTGGCCTAGTAGGGCCCACCTATGGGTACATGTACTGTACTTATGGATGGAAAGGTCAGATCGAAATAGTTTAAAGCCCAAACTGACTAGAGTCATAAAATTTAGTCTATAGGTGGGAATCGAGGCAAAAATTTTAATTAGGCTCCAAACCCTTAACTCAATCAAGATGGGCCCACAATGGCACAATCAAATGATATGAAATTCATATGCTACATGCAAATGAAATATCTAGAGAATCCCAAACGGATGCTAAAAGCTGCAAAGGCATAGATATGAGCCAAAAATCCTTGCTAACTTATAAAAATCATATGTATACCTCGTGTATACACCGATAACTCATGTCCTACTATATTATAACTTAAACTATTATATTTATGTCGGGCATACTCAACATCCATAACATGCTTATATGGCCATCTCGACCTAATATTGATATTCTTAAAATTATTTTGGGTCGAGCTCATTCAAATTGACTAGAGACTGGCCCAGATTGGGAACCTACAAGCAAGGAAAACCCTAACCCATCACTGGGGTTTTACACAAACTCCAAACAAACTACTCGCAAGCTCTAACCACACAATCTATAAAAACTCAACAACGAAACCATAATATGCATGATGCATGCATGGAAATGTGCGTTAAATCACTTGAATACTCTGATATGTAAATCGGGACAATATTTGATTATGAAATAAATAATTCACAGTGAAATACATATTTTAAGTGTACCAATATACTCATTTCAAGTACCCGAACATGAAAAATAGAAGTGAACAAAATATTGGGGACACTTTCCAAAATTACTAAAAATAGTTAGTCAAAATCCTTAAAATAATGATAATATAATTTTACACTTGAAAATAAAACAGCATATAAATATTAACAAATTACTTGAAATTGAAACCACTTCATCACAACTTTCATTATCCCAAATAGAAAAAAGAAAAAAAATTCTACTACAAATCAGTCCTTCAAGCAAAATTAAATGTATCAAATAAATAAAGATTTAAGATTGAAGATCTCACGTTGTGTTGAAGGAGGGGAGGGGGTGTTGGCATTTGGCATTGAAGCGAGAGAGGATCTGCTTGCCGTCGCCGTTGAAGGGAGGGAGCGTGTCAG
This sequence comes from Piper betle, assembly GCA_033002965.1. Lineage (NCBI taxonomy): Eukaryota > Viridiplantae > Streptophyta > Magnoliopsida > Piperales > Piperaceae > Piper > Piper betle. The sequence goes on from JAURVB010007509.1 coordinate 21,760, forward strand.
CGTTGCGATTGTCAAGCAAATCTTAATGCATTATTTTGTTGATTAATCAATTATCACTTGGAGGTAGAAATTGAGGCAAAATAATAGAAGCATGAAGGAGTGGGAGCCACCATGTCATATGATTATCCTAGATCAACAATCCGAGGGAATAGAAGATAAAAGTAAGATGTGATGAAGATTAAGTTCATGTTAAGGGAAATTTGACTTTAGAACAAATTTTATTATTATAACTCTTTCTTTAATTTAAAGTTATTACTTAGATTTCTTGAAGTCGATTTGTTTCTGTTTTGTTTTTCATTTAATTTTTTTTAATTAATTTAAGGTAATTCATCTCTCTGTGGGACGATACTTGATTTTATCATTATATTACTTGTTTCGACCGTGTATACCTGCACATCATTGAAATTATTTGAACAAGTTTTTGGCGTCGTTGCCGGGGAGATCGAATTTTTAGTTAATTTAGGATTAGAATTTTGAGCATTTTTCTTTTTTTTAGATTTTAGTGTCTGATTTTTTTAAAAAAAGAACAAAAATACTATATCATTGTCTTCTTCCTTATTATCATTTGCTTATACATCGATTAGTGTCGTCACCCCTGTTTTCTTGTGATCTAGAGATTGAAAGGACTTTGAGAAACTTGCGTGCCGTTGGAGGAAGAGCACAAGAAGCTATAGGAGAAGAAGCCATGAATCCATAACAACAACAAATGCCTCCACTTCCACCAATTGTAGCTATAGCCAACGATGACAATAGGGCAATCCAAGATTGGGTTGTACCTCTTGCAAGAGGGTTACAACCTAGTATTATTGCACCACCGGTGGATGCGACCAAGTTCTCAATCAGTGTCCATCACCACTACCACCACCATTTGGGCCACTTTCCGGCACCGGAGAGCCACCACCAGCCGATCTGACCACCCCGATGGCTTCCCGTCGCCGAGATCTACAGCTTGGGACCAACATCGTCCACCCCCACAGCTGCCATCGCCACCTGCCACGTCACTACACATGGTAGTGATGCCGCCCCTTTCCAATAGTTTTTTGGCCGACAAGCGGGCAGACTCCACCGGTCTTCACCGCAATCACGTTCCTTGTATTCCTCTCTATTGATCCTGACCGGTGGTGACCTTAGCTGCACTGCTATCGGCGGTCTATGGCGATGGGCACTGCCACCGTCTGTCCTACCTGTGACCATATTTTCCAGTCCGAGCCCGTGTCCACGCCCACCAACCTGGCTGACAGGGCCCAACAGTTAACCCAGACCGAGTTGGTTTAGTTTGGTTTGGTCTGGTTTAGCTCAGTTTGGTCCGGTTTAGCTTAGTTTCAACTAGTTTGTATCCTTTCTTGCACCATTTTCAGTAAGTCGAGAACTTTTATATTAGTTTAGATGCATATTCATCACTTCTTGTTATTTATTATTTTATTTATTTATTTATTTATGTATTTATTCATTATTATTTATTTATTTGTATTTATATGTTTATCATATATGATGAATGTTTACATAAATATTTGTTACTTTTAATATTATATTTATTTATTAATATTAGTCTTATTATGTTTATTAAATTGTAAATTTATATTTATATTTTTTATATTTATTTATCTATTTGTATGTTCGCGTGTATGTTATTATTTATTTGTATTTAATTATGCATTATTATATTGTATAACTATCATATTATTATTATTATTCATGTTAATGAATATTAACTATTTATATATTTATTTATTTATTGAATTATTATTATATTATTTAATCATTTATGTGTTTGCTAACATGAGAATATATGATATTTACTTGTGTTTTCCTGTATATTTATATTTATATAGTGTAATTATATTATTACTTTATGATTATGGTATTATTTATGTTCATATATTTATTATTTACCAATTTATCTATGTGCATATTTATTTGTTTATTCATTTTTATTATGTTTTGATTTGTGTGCCAGGTGTTTAGTTATAGGTTTGTTAGTATTATTTTCTTTATTAGGATGTATTGATGATAGGAGCACATACCACGAGTATGCATTATATAGAGATGTTAGTATTTTAATTAGTAGTGGGTTCCGATGTAGGTTTTGGAGTCCGAGCTTACCGTAGATGTGTTGATACACTTGGAGCTTTGACCACAGATCCGTAGGACTCTCTCTCTATGCTTGACTCCTTGCGTGTAGAGTTTGATCATGTTTTATATGTACGACGGCGTTGGCAGAGTTTTATCGTATCTGTCCAATGTCGAACCATTTAGCTGTATTTTCTACACATGTTTAATAAAACTATGAGGATGAGATCCCTTGTTCGTTTTCGAGCTTAAGCTCTAGAAATTTATGATATAAGCATCTTTCCTAAGCATATTATATAAGTACGGACATTTTTACGGATTTCATGAATAAGTGCACGGTATGGAAATACGTATGAATCGCACAAATACTCCTTCAAACCATGAGGTAGTGCGGTATATGTTGGTATTGCGTAATACAGTGCATTTTCAGATTATGTGTCACAAACTTAACTGTTCCTTGTGCCACTCGAGTACCGTGGCCGGTGATATGGAAGGCTTAAGCCTTCCGGGCATTCTCAATTAATTAGAAGCTTACACAAGATGGCCAACTCCCCTCTTTATTTATAAAGTATATAGAAGACAATTAAATATTTAAACTTTTGCAACGTTATGACATAATTAAACATGAAACTCCTATGACTTATTACCTCTTCGTAAATCCTATGACTTAACTCTACAATAATATTCTAAAATTTTTGTCCTTCTTAACTGTCTTGTTTGACCTCTCTCCTTTGTTGTGATATCACAAGCCTTCTATCATGTTCTTCTGATGTAATGTAATACCAGAATCAATACAAACCATCTACGCAAGAGCCTCAAATCAAACTCAAAGGGTAATATGTTGGATTTTGGACTTATATATACAAGTATATAATTGTATAATATGCTATTATTAAAGTTTGGGCCTAAATTAAAATAATCTATTAAAGTTAAGATTAATGAGCCATTAATATTAGAGATAAATATGTAGAGATACCATATATTGAAGATAAGTATAGACAAATATGTGAAGATACCGTTTTCGTAATCTCTAATTTATTATGGTTAAATAGAAATTATGAAAGATAAAGATAATTATGGTTATAAGAATAAATAATATTATGGTCCCAAAATTTGCTGTGTAGTTTTTTTTTTTGGTATTCCATCATAAAGAAACTCTGGCTATTGAGAACCAGTGCTGAATTTGGAAGATCAAAACCTAAAGAAGTTAAGAATCGTTTGTTATTATGTATTCAGGTATGCTTCTGTTATCAAATTTTATTTTCTTGATGATTTAATCTGAAGAAGGTTTTATTGATGATGTTTTTATCATATGTATAATTTAATTAAAGTTAAAGTTTATACAACAACTGGTATCAGATCCTGGTTCATATTAGATCATTAAGGATTAATTTGATTTGTATTTAATTTTTGATGGTGATTATGTAGTTTCCTTTGTTCCTTTGCACTAGTTATTGGGTAAGGAAAATACAAGAAATTTGTATATTAGATATTTATTCCCAAATCAAGGTTCTCTTTTGGTAAAATATCAAATGAGGAAAATAAAGTTACAAAAGGTTATAATTTTAAAAATTTCCAAATAAAGATACTTTTATAACCTTTTTAGTTTTATGTTTGGGATTATTAAATTCAAATTCTGGTTCAGTTATGATTAATATTTTAGAATTTACTAATGACTACAGCATGCTGCCAAAGTAGCCTCTTTTGTAGAAATTAATTTATTTTAAAATATTAATACAGTTGTGGGTATATAATTCATTTGAATATTAATCGGCCCAAAAGAGGGTTAATATTTGGCAGAATTATATATTAATTTGCGGTAATAAATGTAGGATAAATTTCAAGTTTCCATGTAAATAATAAATCAACCCAAAGAAGGTTTATTATTTGATAGAATTTATTTTTCATATTTGATTACTGGTCTAAGAGTTGCACTTTCAAATTAATATTTTTGTCCAAAGACTAAATATTAATGTTGTGCTAAGTATCTATTGATGGGATTAACCATTGTTTGAATTATTAATCATATTATGGGCATGTAGTTTTGTTTTATGGATTCAGTGAATCAATCTACTTATATGATGATCATTCTCAGCTGCATGGATCTTGACCTTGCGTTAAGGACTGAACAAACTGCTTCTTTCATGGACAAAAATTCCATTAAGGAAAAACAAGACATTGAGAAGTAGGAATGTTCAAATCGCATGAGTCTCATAATCATGAAGCATGAGATTCTAGAGATTTTTAGGGGCAATGTGTCTGAAAAGGTTAATACAGCCAGTGAGTTTCTTAAAGAAATTGAAAAGTGTTTTGTAAAAAATGATAAGGCTGAAACAAGTACGCTTTAGTCGAACTTGATTTCAATAAAGTTTAAAGGCAAAACAAGCATAAGAGAGTACATCTTAAAGATGTCAAATATTGCTTCATCTAAATATTTGCTCGTGCATTTAGTTTTCATTTCTCTTCTTGCATAATTTAGTCAATTCAAGGTTAGTTACAACTGTCAAAGGGATAAATGAATTCTTAATGAGCTCATTTCTTATTGTGTGTAAGAAGAAGAAAGGTTGAAGCAAAAATAGGCTGAAAGTGCTCACTTGGCTGGTACCTATCAAGACAAAAATAAGAAAAGAAAGTGGGCTAAGGAAGCTTGTAATGGTTCTCACAAGCAACAACAAAAGAAAGAAAATTAGGCTTCTTGCTGTTTCTTTTGTGGTAAACCTAGATATATGAAAAAGGAATGCACTAAATATCGCACTTGGCTATAAATAAAGGTCCATTTCATAATTTTGTTTGTCTAAGGTTAATTTAATTTCAATACTAATACACACTTGGTGGCTAGATTCGGGTGCTACTACTCACATAATTGTGTCAATGCAGGGTTGCCTAAGTTGCCAAAATCCAAATGATGCTGAAAGATTCTTCTATGTGGGTGATGGCAACTCAATTGTAGTTGAAGCAATATGGACTTTTAGATTATTATTGAAGACATGATATTATTTGGTTTTTAAAGAGACATATGTAGTACCGTCATTTAGACGAAATTTTGTTTCTATTTCTATATTGGACAAATTTGGTTACTCTTGTTTATTTAGAAATATTAAGTTTAGTTTTTTTCTAAATTCAAATATTGTATGGGTTCCTTGTCTATTTATGATAATTTATATTTACTTGATATTATTGCATCTTTTAATGAAACTTTGCACGTGATTTAAGTGATACGAAAAGAAAACTAACCAATGAGAATTATGCTTTACTCTGGTACAAGTGGTTAGGACACATTTCTAAACAAAGAATTGAACGACTTATGTCAGATACAATTCTTGATTCTCTTAATTTATCATATTTTCAAGTCTGTGTTGAGTGCATTAAGGGAAAACAAACAAATATAAAGAGACTAGGTACCAATAGATTTTCAAGCGTCTTAGAACTAATACATACGGATATTTGTGGGTCATTTCCTACAGCTTCTTCAAATTTTCAACAATATTTTATTACGTTCATAGATGATTATTCACGTTATGGTAACCTTTATTTCATTCATGAGAAGTCTCAAGCATTGAATGTGTTTAAAGCATGTAAGGCTAAAGTTGAGAACTAATTTGACAAAACTATTAAGGCTATCAGATCTAATCATGGTGGTGAATACTATGGTAGATATGATGGATCAGGTGTACAACGTCCAAGATCATTTGCCAAATTTCTAGAGGAGTGCAGAATTATCCCACAATATACAATGCCAGGTACTCCTAGCATGAATGGTATTGCTGAGAGACGAAATTGAACATTAAAGATATGGTGAGAAGTATGATTGCTTATACTACTTTACCTGATTTACTCTGGGATGAGACGCTGAAGACAACAACATATCTTCTTAATATAGTACAAACAAAGGAAACAATTAAGACCCCTTATGAATTATGGATGGGTAAAAAACCCTGTATTAAGCATTTATTCATTTGGGTTGTCTAGATAAGGCAAGGTCTTATAGGTAAAATGAAAGGAAATTGGACTCAAGAACAGTTAGCGGTTATTTTGTTAGGTTATCTGAACAATCTAAAGGGTATAAGTTTTATGATCCCACAATAAGGTCATTCTTTAAGATGGGAAATGCCCAGTTCTTTGAGGATGTTGAGTTTGGAGGGGCAAATGAAGTTAGAGACGTTGTCATAGAAGAAGAATCTATTTCTCTTCTCATGATTGTTCTTGACAATAATCAGGATCAGGTTTAGGATCATATTTCTGATGTTGTTTAAGAAATAATTCCAAAATTACAAGGTAATGCTGAGAATCTCCCTACTCAAGTTATACCTGAAGAACAAACTTGACAACCTCAAGAACAAATGACATTGAGGAGATCCACAAGAGAAAATAGAAATGAAATTTCAGATGATTATATCATCTCTTTCTAAGAACATGAGGATAACATTGGAATGGTGGAAGATGATCCAATTAACTTTCATCAAGCCATGATGAGTTCTAAATCTTAAAAGTGGATTAATTCCATGAATGATGAGATGAAGTCCATGAAAGCTAATGACATTTGGGATCTTGCCCCATTGCCTAAAGGTGCGAAACCTATTGGTTGTAAATGGATATTTAAAACCAAAAGGATTCAAAAGGTGATGTAGAAAGATATAAGGCTTATCTTGTTGCGAAGGGCTATACTCAAAAGGATGGCATCGATTATAAAGATACTTTCTCTCTAGTTTCATTGAAGGACTCATTCAGAATAATTATTGACATTAATGGCACATTCTGATCTTAAGTTACGTCAAATGGATGTAAAGACTACGATTGCAAATGGTGACATTGATGAAACAATGTATATGGGGCAACCAGAAAACTTTGTATCTGGAGATTAAAAGAAAATGGTTTGTAAATTAAAGAAATCCATATATGAACTTAAGCAGGCTTTTCATCAATGGTATCACAAATTTAATAAAGTTATTCTCTCATTCGGTTTTGAGAAGAATGTTATTGATCATTGTATATACCAAAAGTTTAGTGGGAGTAAGTATATTTTTCTGGTTTTATATGTTGATGATATATTGCTTGCTAGCAATGATATAGATTTTGTACGATACCAAGAGATTTTTATCAAAAAAATTGAAATCAAAGATCTTGGAAATGCGTCTTTTGTATTATGAATTCAAATACATCGAAACCGCTCTTGATGTATACTCGGATTAATCACAAAAGACCTATATAGAAAAAGTGCTTAAGAGATTTGGGATGCAAGGTCGTAAACCAGGAGATACCCTTGTTTTTACAAGAGACAAATTCAGTCTCAATCAATGCCCTAAAAATGGCATAGAAGGAAAGGAGATGCAAAAAGATTCCCTATGTTTCAGCAGTGGGAAGTCTTATGTATGCTCAAGTATGTATGCATCAAGATATTGCTTATATTGTTGGAATGTTAGGAAGATATTTAAGTAATTTGGAATTGGATCATTCAAAATCAGCCGATAGACTCATGAGGTATCTTCAGAGAACAAAACATTACATGCTTACATATCAGAAGTCAGATCAAGTTGAGATCATTGAGTATTCTGATTCCGATTTTGTTGCATGTCAAGATAGTCGTCGATCCACTTTTGGCTATGTCTACCTGCTTGCTGGAGGAGCTATTTCTTGGAGGAGTGCTAAGCAGACACTCATAGCTTCTTCCACCATGGTAGCTAATTTCATAGCTTGTTATGAGGCATCCAATCAGGGAATATGGTTGCGGAATTTTGTCACAGGGCTACACATTGTTGATAATATTGAAAGACCACTTAAGTTATTTTGTGACAATAAGTTTACAGTATCATTTCAAATAATAACAGGAGTTCATTTAAATCAAAACATATGAGATCAAGTTCCTTGTTGTGAAAGGAAGAGTTAAGAGTGATAAAGTTTCAGTAAGAGTCTTTATAGAGCATATTGGAAAAACTCTATGTATGCGGATTCACTTACTAAAAGTTGACCGCCCAAGGTCTTTCATGAGCATATTGCTCATATGGGTGTAGTATTATTTGATCATAAGTTACTTGCAAGAGTTTGTTTTTATGTGAATTGTAGTATTTGGTTTATGTTTTACTCAATTTTGGTAATCTCATAAAGTTGAACTAGTTGAAAATAGGCATGTTTAGAACAAATTACATGTAATTTTCATGCTACACATCCATACATGATCTATGTCATTTAATTATACTGATATATGTGATCATGGATGGATTTAGTTACGATATATGTAATAAAAGTCACCTTGTTCTTATGTTAACATAATTATTGATCGAGATTGTTATGTTGGAATAATAACATATGTTATTTCGAGTTCATAAGGAAATATATAATTATCTTTGTATATATAGTCCAAATGGGAGATCGTTAGATTTTGGACATATATATACAAGTATATAATTGTATCATATGCTATTATTAAAGTTTGGGACTAAATTAAATTGATCTTTTAAAGTTAAGGTTAATGGACCATTAATATTTAAAATAAATATGTGGAGATACCATATATTTAAGATAAGTATGGGTAAATATTTGTAGATACTATTTTTGTAATCTCTAATTTATAATGGGTTAAAATAAAATTATAAAAGATAAAGATAAAGACAGTTATAATAATAAACAATGGTCCCCAAATTCACCCTGTAGTTTTTCTTTTGGTATCCCATCATGTAGAAACTCTGGCTTTGGAGAACTGGTGTTAAATTTGGAAGATCAAAACCTAAAGAAGTCAAGAATCATTTTGCTATTATGGATTCAGGTACGTTTCCATTATCAAATTCTATTTTCTTGATGATTTAATCTAAAAAAGGTTTTATTAATCATGTTTTTATCATATGTAAACTTTGGTTAAAGTTAAAGTTTATACAACAAAATAAACTTTCACCTTTTTAACTTTGGGCTGATATGGAGGCCTTCTCCTCCCTTGGACTTCTCTTATTAGCATCTCAATATTTAGGGCTAGAAACCACATGATTTGGGGAAGTTTATTACTTTTTCTTTTCTGCTGCCTACAGTAAATTACATTATAAACTTGACTACATATTGTTATAGAATTATTATATTTTATTACAATAATTGGATCTAATTGGATTGAATCTTTTGTAGTAGCCACTTCAATGTTTACTATAATTCGTTGGGTTGGTTCTTTTTCAATATTCACTGAAACTCTTAAACTTTTCAAATGAAGGGTTGCATTCCAATATAACTCAGATTTCTCTCCTTTTTTGTGAAACAAAGAATTATTTTGACTATAGAAGAAGGCTCAATTCAACAAATGTCATTGAACACTGATTTGACAGCTTGAAGAAGATCTAACTTAACTAGACCGAATTACCATAAAAAAATATAATAATAGTCTACACATACAAACTCTGGCCTCTATCCTCTTGTCCATGTCCAATCCTTGGCTTCTTTTGGGAGATCTAAACCTTAAATTTATATCTGAAAAATCATGTGACAAATAACTATTAAATTTTCAAATTAAAATCTTCGAGGCCTATACCAAACGAGGCATCCATGTCTCAAACATTTTGATCCAACTATGGCATGGTTTAAGAAATAGCCAATCCTATCTTGGATCAAGTCGAGACTTTATAGAACGTGTACCACTTATTCTTAGATCACGTGATTCCCTCGTGCTAAAGTCATTCATGTTGGATTTTGGACGTATTGTATCATATGCTATTATTTAAAGGTAGGCCTGAATTAAAATGATTTATTAAAGTTAAGTTTAATTATCCATATTTGATTACTGCACTAAGAGTATCACTTAGAAATTAATATTTTTGTCCAAAGACTAAATATTAATGTTGTGCTAGGTTCAGGTGCTGCTACTCATATAAGTATGCTAATGCAGGGTTGCTTAAGTTGCCGAAAGCCAAATGATGCTAAAAGATTGGTCTATGTGGGTGATGGCAAATCAATTGTAGTTGAAGCAATAGGGACTTTTAGATTATTATTGAAGATAGGATATTATTTTGGATTTCAAAGAGACATATATAGTACTGTCCTTTAGACGGAATTTGGTTAGTCTTTTTCTAATTTCAAATATTGTGGGTACGGGTTTTTTGTGTCTTTATGATAATCTATATTTTCTTAATACTATTGCATCTTTTAATAAAACTTTGTATGGGGGTTTACGTGGTAAAAAAAGAAAATTAACGAGTGAAAAAATAAACATTATTAATTAGGTGATACTTCTCGTTATATTCTAGTTAATTAATATTTTATAAGATATGCTTAATTTTGGACACATTTATAAACAAAGAATTGAACGACTTATGTCAAATGAAATTCTTGATTCTCTTAATTTATCAGATTTTCAAGTCTGTGCTAAGTGCATTAAGGGAAAACAAACAAATATAAAGAGACTAGGTACCAATAAATCTTCAAGCGTCTTAGAACTATTACATAAGAATATTTGTGGGTCATTTCCTATAGCTTCTTGAAATGGTAAGCAATATTTTATTACGTGCATAGGCGATTATTCTCATTATGGTAATCATTATCTCATTCATGAGAAGTCTCAAACATTGAATGTGTTTAAAGAATGTAAGGCTAAACTTGAGAACCAACTTGATAAAACTATTAAGGCTATCAGATTTGACCGTAGTGGTGAATACTATGGTAGATATGATGGATCAAGTGTATAACATCCAAAATCATTTGCTAGGTACAAGAGGAGCGTGGAATTATTCCATAATATACAATGCCAGGTACTCCGAGCATAAATGGTATTACTAAGAGATGAAACTGAACATTAAAGATATAGTGGAAGTATGATTGTTTATACTACTTTATCTTATTCACTTTGGGGTGAGGCGCTAAAGACAACAACAGATCTTCTTAATATAGTACCAACAAAGGCAACAATTAAGACCTGTTATGAATTATGGATGACAAAAAAATCCTATATTAAGCATTTATACATTTGGGTTATCCAGGTAAGGCAAGGTCTTATAGGTCAAATGGAAGGAAATTTGACTCAAGAACTGGTAGCAGTTATTTTGTTGGGTACTCTGAACAGTCTAAAGGGTATAAGTTTTATGATCCCACAATAATGTCATTCTTTGGGATAAGAAATGCCCAGTTCTTTGAGGATGTTAAGTTTGGAGGGGAAATTGTTATTAAGTGTTTAAAGTTACAATATTTACCCATGTTTTTTTGTATTTCCCGGGTATATAGATTGTTACTTAGGTGTTATTTCTTGTTATATTCTAGTTAATTAATATTTTATGAGATATGCTTAATTTTGGAGTTTTAATGCAGAAAAAGATGAAATAAATTAAGCTTAGGATTTATTGGTCAGAGCATAGGACCCCACCCATTGATGGCTACAATTTATGGTGTTGACAAAGCTCGATGAGGATGGCTATACATAGCTTTGGCGCCATTGTCAGAGGAGTTGGAAACTTCATCGGACATCATAATCAATTAGACCACATCGAGTTGTGGAATCCTTCCTCGAATTCTTGTATCTCTGGGTATCTCATCTTCTATATAAAGGGGTGGTCATTTGTTATTTGAGATATCTCAACTCTTGGCTTAGGAGTTTAGTGAAAGAAATAGTTCTAGTTTTTGTAATTCTTTTCTCTTTCATAATGAAAACTAGTTTCTTCTTTATATTGTTTTCTATTTTTATTATGGAGTAATCCTTTATTTCGTTCTAGAGAAGAATGGAACTTAACATGATTTAATTGAATTCATTTCAACCTCTTACTCTTTTATTCAATCAGATTGTTTGAATTATCATGTTCTTAATGCTAAGAATAGATTGATCGCCTATTTCTTAGATCATGAGGTTTAATTAGATTTCAGGAGAAATTAATTAGATTAGTCATTGATAATTCATCATACGACGAGTCTTTTGACTTGTTTGTCATTGTGGTTGGGAGATACACAACACCGTATGCGATTGTAAGGTAAATCTTAATGCATTATTTTGTTGATTAATCAATTATCACCAGGAGGTAGAAATTGAGGCAAAATAATAGAAGCATGAAGGAGCGGGAGCCACCATGTCATATAATTATCCTAGATCGACAATCTGAGGGAATAAAAGATAAGAGTAAGATGTGATGAAGATTAAATTCATGTTAAGGGAAATTCGACTCTAGAACGAATTTTATCATTATAACTCTTTCTTTAATTTAAAGTTATTATTTAGATTTAGTTAAGTCGATTGTTTTTGTTTTGCTCTTAATTTTATTTTCTTTAATTAATTTAAGGAAATTCATCTCTCTGTGGGATGATACTCGAATTTATCATTATATTACTTATTTCGACTGTGTATACTTGCACGTCATTGAAATTATTCGAACAAGTTTTTGGCACCGTTGCCAGGGAGATCGAATTTTCTTAGTTAATTTAGGATTAGAATTTTAAGTCTTTTTCTTTTCTTTTTAGATTTTAGTGTCTGATTTTTTAAAAAAAATACTATATCATTGTCTTCTTCCTTGTTATCATTTGTTTATGCATCGATTAGTGCGGTCACCCTTGTTTTCTTGTGATCCAGAGATTGAAAGGACTTTGAGAAACTTGCGTGCCGCTGGAAGAAGAGCACAAGAAGCTAATAGAAGAAGAAGCCATGGACCCACAACAACAACAAATGCCTCCACTTCTACCGATTGTAGCAGTAGCCAATGATGACAACAGGGCAATCCAAGATTGGGTTGTACCTCTTGCAAGAGGGTTACAACCTAGTATTATTGCACCACCGGTGGATGCGACCCACTTTGAGCTTAAACCAATTTTATTTAACATGTTACAAACTATAGGACAATTTAGTGGATCACCTACTGAAAATCCTAATAGGCATATCATTGATTTCCTATCAGTTTGTGATATGTATAAGCAACCTGGTGTCTCTGATGACGCTCTCCGCCTTCACTTATTTCCATTCTCATTAATAGGAAGTGCGAAAGAGTGGTTGTCATCATTAGATTCAATTACCACTTGGGATGAATTGTCTGAAAAATTTTTGTTAAAATATTTTCCTCCTTCTAAAACTGCTAGATTACGTAATGAAATTTTATCTTTTTTGCAGTTTGATGGTGAGTCTCTCTTTGAGGCATGGGAAAGATTTAAAGAATTGTTGAAAAAGTGTCCCAACCATGGTATAGAAAGATGGATGCAACTCCAAACTTTCTATAACGGGTTGTTGGGGCAAACAAAGAACATAGTTGATGCAGCGGCCAATGGATCGTTTCTTAGAAAGAACCCACATGATGCTTTTCAATTGCTAGAATTGATGGTTCCTAGCAACCACCATGCAACACAAGAAAGGCACCCAAGGAGGATTACCGGAGTTTTAGAATTAGATACACTTACTGCTTTATCTGCTCAGGTTAGTGCTTTAGCTAATCATGTTCAAAATCTTAATATGCAGGGACAGGTTAAGGCTGTGGAGCCAAGGTGTGAATGGTGTGGACAAGGACATTTTGCAGGTCAATGTGCAATAGATCAAGTTAACTACGTAGGCAACTTTAATAGGAACAACAATCCCTATTCCAATACCTATAATTCGGTTTGGCGCAATAACCCCAACTTTTCATGGAATAATTCTCCACAATCGACTGCTATCCTCAATAATCCACCACCACCATCACAGTATTCTTGACCCCCTTCACTTTCTTTTCAGCCACAACAACCGGATTTGATCCAAATGTTCAATTCTATACAACAAACTATGCAATAATTCATGTCAAATCAGCAACAACAACAACAACAGTTTTTGCAACAAGTTGTGTTGCAATTAAACAAGGAACCAAGTGAGCGACCCAAGGGTATACTTACCAGCCAACCAGAACAACCAAGGAAAGATGGTTAAGAGCATTGCAAGGCCATAACAACCCTGAGTGGTATTACTTTAGAAGAACTAGTTCAGCCCAATGAAGTTAAGAAAAAGATGAAAAGCCAAATAAGCGAACATGAACCCAATACATTGGTTACCTTACTCGGAAGCAAACGGAAAGAGAAAGATGAGGTACATACAGATAGAGGTCAAAGAAGTACCATTTCCTTCTAGATTAAGGGAACAAAGTGATGATAAATATTTCAACTAATTTCTTGACATATTTAAGAAATTACAAATTAACATGCATTTCACTGAAGAACTTGAACAGATGTCTAGTTATGTAAAATACTTGAAGGATATTCAGCAAGAAGAGGAGAATAGATGACAATGAAGTTGTGACCATAAAAGAGGAATGTAGTTTTGTCCTCCAAAGACAACTACTCTAAGATGAAAGACCCGGGCAAATTTGTGATCTCATGTTCAATTGGAGGAAATGTTCATTGTAATGTTTTATGTGACACTCTTCGTGATATTATTTCTTCAGAGCTAACTATGTTGCAAGAAGAGAAGCTGATAAGATTACTAAAAGATCACAAGTCAGCTACTGCTTGGACTATATCAAGCATCAAAGGCATTGATCCATTCTTTTGTATGCATAGGATCAACTTAGTGGATGGTTGTAGTCCAACTATAGAGCACCAACAACAACTCAACCCCAACATTGAAGAAGTGGTCAAGAAGGAGATTATCCAGATGGTCCGACTATAGACGTTAAACCAAGCGCTTCTTGGGAGTCAACCAAAGTGATTTCTTTTAAAGGTTTATTTTTATTTGTAGATTTTTTTAAAATATTTCTTATTATTTTGTAGAAGGGGTCAAGTGCAAATTCATCATGCAGGATAATCATCCACCGACTTATTGGTTGAGGGGTGCTCTTGCACTTCTCTTTATTTTTCTAACATGGATGACAATGTTTAGTTTAAGTGTGGGGGATGCCATAAGTTTGTGCATAATTTTCATGCTCGACTCATGTTTAGATTTAGATATGCATACACATATATATAGTGTAGTTTAGTGTAAAAATTTTATTATGCAACAGTATATTAGTCTCTTGGTTCAATGATAGATACATGTAAATTAGTCTTACCGTTCTTAGGAAAACTAGATTAAATGATATGAAGGATGAGCTGAGTAAATGATTGCATTTGAGAGGTGGTTCTCTACCTTATATTATTTTAACAATCCTTTGGTTTAGATGATTTCAATGAATGTTTTGCAATAAGGATTGCACATGATGGTCATGACTTTTAAAATTTGTCATGGCAACTTTCGAGGAAAAATATTTGGCTAAGCCATGTAGATGGAAAATGATATAGGCAATTCTTTTGATGAGTCTGGGCCTTTCTTCAAGCCTACCTAATATGAATTATCCTCTGCACACAATTTTATGGCCTTTATTATACGTGTTTGTTTGATTACTCTTATTTTAGTCTTGTCCTTTTTCTTGAAAATATATCTAACTGGCTTGAGTCCTAACACCCTAGTGTTTTGAATTCGTTCTAAATTCTAACATGGATGACACTGTGAGTATTGTGAGGGGGAGGCATTGCTTTTCATAGAGTGGTGATTGAGTAGATAGTGTGAATTTTCCTGGCACTTTGCTTTGTAAAAAAAAGAAAGAAAATGGGAAAAAAGATGAGGCAATGATCCTCCACCGGTACATACAAGATGAACCAATGGGCTTCGACTGGTTTGAAATAAAAGAAAAAGAGAAAAAGCAGTAGGTAGCCAATAGAAAATCAAAGCAATGTTAGTTCTTATATTTGGTCAACTAGCTACTACATTTAAGGAAGTTTGTGTCATATTGTTACGGTGTTTGGGGATTTGTTGTCCATGTATGTCAGGATTTAGAAAGGATTTTTCATGCTAGGGTGCATATTAGCCTCTGATTTTTTATTCTTGTTTATCCTATGTTTGGTCCCTAACCCCTGGCCCCGTTACAACCTATAAAGACCTATTGATTTTATTGAATTAACATTGCCTACATTAGTGGAGATTGGAGTGAAAGGTAAACATATTTAAGCATGTGCTTGATTGCATTCTCTTTGCTGCAAATGAGAATGATAAGTCAATGGATTATTTACACACACACGAAGAGCCTTCTTCTGGGTGTGATTGATGAAAGGGAATTTTTATTTGATTAACATCTTGTGCCTCTGGATAGTTTGATTAAGAATCATATGAGAACATAATGGGGACTAAGTACTTTTGTGTAGTAAAATTTTCTTGGTTAAATTTTTTGCTCAGGATGGGTAAAAGTTTAAGTTTGGGGGTGTGTTAAGTGTTTAAAGTATACAATATTTACCCATGTTTTTTGTATTTCCCAAGAATAAATATTATTAATTAGGTGACATTTCTTGTTATATTCTAGGTAATCAATATTTTATGAGATATGATTAATTTTGGAGTTTTAATGCAAAAAATTTTGAAACAAATTAAGCTTACGATTTGTTGGTCAGAGCATTAGACCCCACCCATTGATGGCTACAATTTATAGTGTTGACAAAGTTTGATGAGGATGGCTATACATAGCTTTGACGCCGTTGTTGGGGAGTTTGTATTTCCCGAACAAAGATGAAACAAATTAAGCTTAGGATTTGTTGCCGGTATTGGACCCTACCCATTAATGACTACAATTTATAGTGTTGACAAAGCTCGATGAGGATGGCTATACATAGCATCGGTGCATTGTTGACGAGTTGTAAACTTCATCAGACATCATAATCAATTAGACCACAACAAATTGTGCAATCTTTCCTCAAATTCCTGTATCTCATGGGTATCTTATCTTCTATATCAAAGGGTGGTTATTTGTTAGTTGAGATATCTCAACTCTTGGCTTAGGAGTTTAGGGACAGAAATATTTCTAGTCTTTGTAATTCTTTTTCCTTTCATGATGAAAACTAATTTCTGATTTATATTATTTTTTATTTTTATTATGGAGTAGTCCTTTATTTTGTTCTAGAGAAGAATGGAACTTAGCATGGCTTAGTTGGAATTCATTTCAACCTCTTACTCTTTTATTCAATCGGATTATTTAAATTATCATGTTCTTAATGGTAAGAATAGATTGATCTCCTATTTCTTACATCATGAGGTTTAATTAGATTTTGGGAGAAATTAATTAGATTAGTCATTGATAATTTATCATACGACGAGTCATTTGACTTGTTTGTCATTGTGGTCAAGAGATACATAACACTGTATGCGATTGAAAGGCAAATCTTAATGCATTATTTTATTTATTAATCAATTATCACCAGGAAATAAAAATTGAGGCAAAATATTAGAAGCATTGAAGGAGCGGGAGCCACCATGTCATATAATTATCCTAGATTGACAATCCGAGGGAATAAAAGATAAGAGTAAGATGTGAAGAAGATTAATTTCATGTTAAGGGAAATTCGACACTAGAACAAAATTTATCTTAAACGAAAATTTTCTTTTCTTGTTGTTTTGCTCTTAGTCTATTTTCTACTATTAACATAAGTAAATTTATCTCTCTATGGGGCGATAGTTGAAAATTTATCATTATATTACTTGTTTTGACTGTGTATACTTGCATGTCATTGAAATTATTCAAACAATTATAACACCCCATTTCGGCCCGAAGGGATGGACCGACTCGTGATACTATAATTTAGAAGCTACTCATTAGGTTATCATGTCCAGACTTTACGAAAGCAGATCTCAACCCTTCGTCGATGCTTAAGATGGACACCAGGTTTGGTTTTCATTGAATGCATATAGAGTTTGTACTACAAAGCTCGATGAGGATGGCTATACATAGCTTTGATGCCGTTGTCGAGGAGTTTGTATTTCCCAAAAAAGATGAAACAAATTATGATTATGATTTGTTGGTCACAGAATTGGACCCCACCCATTGATGGCTATAATTTGTAGTGTTGACAAAGCTTGATGAGGATGGTTATACATAGCATCGGCGCGATTGTTGACGAGTTGGAAACTTCATCGGACATTATAATCAATTAGACGACATCGAATTGTGAATCGTTCCTCGAATTTCAGTATCTCTTGGGTATCTCATCTTCTATATAAAAGGGTGGTAATTTGTTGTTTGAGATATCTCAACTCTTGGCTTAGGAGTTTAGGAAAAGAAATATTTCTAGTTTTTGTAATTCTTTTTCCTTTCATAATAAAAACTAGTTTCTTATTTATATTATTTTTGATTTTTATTATGGAGTAGTCCTTTATTTTGTTCTAGAAAAGAATGGAACTTAATATGGATTAGTTGAATTCATTTCAACCTCTTACTCTTTTATTCAATTGGAATATTTGAATTATCATGTTCTTATTGGTAAGAATAGATTGATCGCTTATTTCTTACATCATGAGGTTTAATTAGATTTCAGGAGAAATTAATTAGATTAGTCATTGATAATTCATCATACGACGAGTCTTTTGACTTGTTTATCATTGTGGTCGGGAGATACACAATATTGTATGACATTGTAAGGCAAATCTTTATTTGTTATTTCGTTGATTAATCAATTATCACAGGGAGGTAGAAATTAAGGCAAACTAATAGAAGCATTAAGCAGCGGGATACACCTTGTCATATAATTATCTTAGATCTACAATCCGAGGGAATAAAAGATAAGAGTAAGATGTGATGAAGATTAATTTCATGTTAAGGGAAATTCGACTCTAAAACAAAATTTATCTTAAACCAAAAATCTCTTTTTCTTGTTATTTTGCTCTTAGTATGTTTTCTACTATTAACATAAGTAAATTTATCTCTATGCGGATGATAATTGAAAATTTATCATTATATTACTTGTTTCGATTATATATACTTGCACGTCATTCAAATTCTTCAAACAATTGTAACACACCAATTCGGCCTGAAGGGATGGACTAACTCATGATATTATAATTTAGAAGCTTCTCATTAGGCTATCATATACAGACTTCACATAAGCTCATCTCAACCCTCCATGGAGGCTTAAGACGGACACCGGATTTGGTTTTCAATAGAATGCATAAAGAGTTTGTACTATAAAGGTGGATTTTAAACTTAAAGGATTCCTATATGAACACCCCAAGTCGTAACACAGGTAGAACTACCCTATGACTATGAGTGGTGACTTTAAAAATGTAATGATCACTCCCAATTGTAGAAGAAGCACACCCCGCTATAGTTTTGAGGTTACATGTTGTTGCGTGTGTCATATTTTTCCTACTTAGTTCAAGTGATTGGCATAGGTCTTCTTATTAGTTACTTGAAGATGATGCGAGTATTTAAACAAAGTTCATGGTTACTTGTTCCACATACCCTATGCGAGCAATAATTAAAGTGTTAGAGAATTACACAACATCATCAAGTATCAGGGCATCGAACCCTAATACCCAGACTTTGCGTGGGTCTTCAAGTGGTGTGAACCATAAGCTCCACCCACATTACTCTAACACGCAAATAGCTGAAGCAAAATACGTTTCGTGTACCTAGCTTAGCTCCTCATCATGTTCTAGGACTTGGGGGCTTATATATCTTGTAGATGTTGGCTAGCCTTGCCCCAAAGTATTATAACTCCACGGTGAAATATAATAATATAAAGATACAAAATACTTGCACAACCATCATTGCATACGACTTAATAGTACAAGGTTAACATAGTTAGGGCATATGCCTGTCATATAGTCATACACAAAATACATGGTTTAAAGCAAGCAACATAACATAGCGCCCCCGCCACGACCACCACTAAGCCATCTGATCCATGCACCTTGGCCGGCCAATGCTAGGGAACTTCACCTGCATAGAATGGAAAACCATGTCAGTAATCAAATTAATTTTATTACCGGTCTGAATAACTACCGGTAAAATAAAAAGCTGGCAAATGGGTATTCCATTACCCACAAAACTCACAAAACTTCAGAATTGCCTCACACTGGGCAGTAAGCAAACATACTTAAAATAAGTGACGTCTCACATGCATGACTAATATTCATATTCATATATATAACACTTACGTCCTCACATCCTCTATATTACACCTACCACGGTAATCGAGTGGTTAAAGGAACAGTTAATTTACTGCCACAAATTCTGAAAATGTGCTGCATTACGCAGTACCCTCATACACCGCATTACCTCAGGGTTTGAAGGAGTACTAGTGTGAATCATACATATCTCCATACCGCTCACTATCTTATTCATGAAATTCGTAAAAATACACATACTTATATAATAGGTTTAGGGAAGAGGCTCGTATTATATATTTCTAGAACTTCAATTTGAAAACCAACAAGGGGTCCCATCCTTGTAGTTTTATTAAACATATGTAGAAAACAAGGCTAAATGGCCCGACATCGGAGGGATCCAATAAGACACCGCCAATATTGTTTTACGTCTAAAACATGGTTAAACTTAACATGCAAGGAGTCAAACAGAGATCAAGCAAAGGAGAATCTGACGGACTTGGGTGAGTAAAGCTCCATATTCTAGTTGGTGTGCTCACCTGCAATACCTAGCATGGAGATGGAACCGAAAAAGAATCAAGTTACAGTGGCACGCAAAAAGAGGCAAAGTCAACACACAAGCTCAGCACTTAACATCACTTAATTAGATTAATTAGGTCTTAATTGAAGTGCTAAACCTTATTATGTAACTTAATTAAGGTTTTGGTTTAATATTTACAGTGGGTTTTAATCAAGTCTAGGGTTTTTAATCAAATGGGCTTACCGGATAATTGTTCGGATGGGCCTAACAATGTCCAAATGAGCTGAAATTTGGATGTGTTCTCCCTTACACTCTAAGGTTCATAGTTAAATTTGACTATGGTGGGCCCATGGGCCAATCAAGGGGAACAAGACTCATTATGCTTGTCCCAAAGGTGCTAGAACAGTGTTACTGGGATGCGCAACAATTTTGTAATTGTTGGTTCATGGGCTAGAGGACTCCAAATGGGCTTGGATAAGTTGGATTTAGTTAGCTAACATACGTAGCTTGAGCCCAATAAGAGGTAGGCCAAATTTACTTTGTCAATGGGCCTAAGTAGATTTTACAAGTTAGGTCACTGGATGGGCTGTTTTTGGAGCTATATGGACCCTAATAAATTTGAAATTCATAAATAAAATTGGTAACCTACCCAAATAGCCCCAAAATTGGGCATGGTGCTACTGAGACATAGTGTAAGGTGTGAAATAGTTTTACTGAAATCCAACACCGTTAACCTATTTTAAGGTAATTTACAACTGGAATGAAAAACAAGGGCTTCCACTCAGCATCTTCAAACTATCCCGGTAAACACCTCTAAAACATACATAGATGATTTTTAACCATTCCCACAATTTACATCTTTCAAGTAGACAATTAGTGCATTATCATATAATTTTACAAGATTTTATTAGTTTAAAATTCGTGTCTTAAAATACCATACAATCACATATCATTTTCATAGTCATAAACACACAAGAAATACAAGGCATACTTATGGGTTATGTTCATGATTATTTAGTGATTATATTAGGATTAAAATTTTACCAAGAACACAAAAATTACCATGAAAAATATGGCATGTTGTACATCAACAAATCCTAGAAGGCCAGAGTCTAAAATTTGGAGAAGGAGGCGTTTATATCACTATAACTGTCCAAGTCACCACATTTCCTCACAATTTACCCGCATACATGTAAATTCTAGGGCATGGTAGGCAAAGCAACCAACATTAAAGTTGTATATCTACTTCAGAATTGTATAAATGAAACATCAGAATGACAAGATATGATTCTTATATAGAAACGGTGCATATCAGTGACCTACGTGCATTATAAAAATCATATCTATTTATTTACTTGGCTAAATATGCTAAATAGGAACTCAAAATTCTCCTAACATTCAGATATACAAGGTAAAAATGTTCTAAAAATAAATTTGTGCAATCATACAAGCAAAACACATCAAATAATGAGAAACAGTGGCTGCCCAAACCTGATACTAACAAGTGAACACCAAGGGGAGGTCTTTTGAGGCAACCAACCTCAAAGCCTACCACCCAAGGATGTTAGAAACATGGAGGGGGTTGCATGGAGTTCCAAGGAGGAAGAAGAAGGCCAAAGAGAGTAGAAGAAAGTGGTTAGAGGTGAGGATGGAAGGAGAAATGGTGAAAAGGTGAGGGACGGGGGGATTTTATAGGAAAATGGCAGTTGGTTTGGTGATGTCATAGATATTGGTGTCATACCTATAGAGGTATGGGTTGGCTTGGTGATGTCATAGAGGTATAGATGTCATTCCTATAAAGGTATGGGCATCATAGCTATAGATGTAGGGGTTAGGTCAGTTAAAGAGGTATGGGTTGGGTTAGATAAAGAGCTATGGGTTGGGTTATCTCAAAACCGAAAAACTTAAGGTTTTTACTCTAAAGCGATCGGGTCCACCTTGGCAACTACACTGCAGGTCCAAAAAGGGGTTAGGACGGTCCAAAAGGTCATCAAACACATGGCAAGCACACAAAAGACACGCAAGGGATACGGTCCTAACATCTAATTATATACGATTAAATTCGACCAAAATTAGAAAGCCGGGTGTGCCGCATCCACACAGGTGTACCGAACGCCGAAGGCGGCTGAAGTCGGGCAACTTATTGCATATCATATTCGAACCATGGCAAAAAGGGCCAGACCCTACTAACACAATTTAGGTAACAACCAAACTGATAGTAAAAACCTTCGGGTGGACAGCCTAGGTTTTATGGAAATGAAATTAGAGACTTTGTCTTTGAAGAAGAATCTGTTTCTCTTCTCATGATTGTTCATGACAATAATTAGGATAATATTCCTGATGTTGTTCAAGATACAATAGTAGAATTACAAGACAATGTCGAGAATCTCCCTAATCACAATCAACAAGTTATACATGAAGAGAAAACTCAACCGCCTCAAGAGCAAATGCCATTGAGGAGATCCACAAGAGAAAAAGAAATACAATTCCAAATAATTATATCATCTTTCTCCAAGAACATGGGATAACAGTGGAATGATAGAAGATGATCCAATCAATTTTCATTAGGCTATGAAGAGTTCTAATTTTCAAAAGTGGATTGATGTCATGAATGAAGAGATGAAGTCTATGAAAGTTAATGACGTTTCGGATCTTGTCCCATTGCCTGAAGGTGTGAAACCTATTGGTTGTAAATAGGTATTTAAAACCAAGAGAGATTCGAAAGGTGATGTAGAAAGATATAAAACTCATCTTGTTGTGAAGGGCATTACTCAAAAGGAAGGCATCAATTATAATGAGACATTCTCTCCAGTTTCATCGAAGGACTCATTTAGAATAATTATGGCATTAGTGGCATATTTTGATCTTGAGTTACATCAGATGGATGTAAGCACTACGTTTCTAAATGGTGATATTGATGAAATAATTTATTTAGTGCAACCAAAAACACTTTGTATCGGGAGATTCAAGGAATATAGTTTGCAAATTAAAGAAATCCATCTATGGACTAAAGTAGGCTTCTTATCAATAGTTTCACAAATTTCATCAAGTTCTTCTCTTGTTCAATTTTGAGATGAATGTGATTGATGATTGTATATACCATAAGTTTAGTGGGAGTAAGTATATTTTCCTAGTTTTATATGTTGATGATATATTGTTTGCCAGCAATGATATAGGTTTTGCACAAATCCAAGCGATGTTTATCAAATGAAAGAAGCGTCTTTTGTATTAGGAATTTAAATACATTGGGATGGCTCTTGATGTATGTAACACCCCGATTTTAGTTCACCTGATAACTAAATCAGAAATATTACGATTGAGTCGATTCATGTTTAAAGTTATTGGTCGGTAGGACTCAATCGATAAAATAGATCGGAACAACCCCGCTTGGTGTCATGAGAATGAAAGACATTATTAAATATGCATCAAAACACATTAAATATAAATAAAAGTAAGAACAAAATAACAACGTTGAGCTCAAGTGTGTGTAGTGTTTATCTGTCCTCCCACCAAACTCAACTCAAAATTTTAAGACGTATATATATAATATGAAAAACATCAGTAACGAGTGTTACTGGTACAAAAAATAACTAGTACGAACTGGCAAATTGGCATTCCATTACTCACAGAAACTTACGAAACTTCAGAATTGCCTCACACTGAGTGGTAAGCAAACATACTTAAACTTGTGTTGGCTCGCATGCATGCCTTATATTCATATTCATACATACAACACTTACGCCCTCACATCTTCCATATTTCACCCGTCATGGTACTCGAGTGGCAAAATGAACAGTTAAGTTAGTGCCACAAATTTCAAAATACGTGCTGCAACGTTACAGAGTACTAGTGCGGTCCATACATATCTCCATACCACTCACTCTCTTATTCGTGAAATCCATAAAAATGCACGTACTTATATATATAGGTTTAAGAAGGAGACTTATATTATATATTTCTGGAGCTTCGGTTCGAAAACCAACAAGGGATCTCATCCTTATAGTTTTATTAAACATGTATAGAAAGCATGGGTAAATCTCCGGACATCAGAAGGATTCGATAAATCATTGCTGATGTCATCCTACATATAAAACACGACTTAACTCGACACGCAGGGAGTCACACAGAGAGGAGAGTCCTACGGACCTGCGGCCGAAGCTCTAAGCACATTGACATATCAACGGTGAGTTCGGACTTCGTAACCTATATCGAAACCCACTATTAAGTAAACTATCGATGTCACTATATGATTCAAGCTCGTGGTGCGTACTCATATCATCAGTATATCACAATAAAGAAAATAATACTAACGAACCTATAACTAAACATGTAGCACACAAATCGATACATAATAATAATATATAATAAATAAACAAAGAAATTCATTCATAGATAATTAGATAAACAATAAATACACGAACACAAATAATACTCTAATCATAAAATAATAATATAATTATACTATACAAATACACTAGTAAACACAAGTAAATACCATAAATACTCCTATTAGTAAATATATAAATAAATAAATAATTAATTAATAAATAAATAATAATTCAATAAATAAATAAATAGTTAATAGTCATTAATCATGAATAATAATAACATCATAGTTATACAATACAAGAATATATATAATTAAATACAAATAAATAATAACATTCACGTAAAGAATAAATAAATAAATAAGTATGTATATGTGTGTGTGTGTATATATATATATATATATATATATATATATATATATATATATAATTAGTAAACATAATAAGACTATTATTCATAAGTAGATATAACATTAATAATAACAAATAATCATGTAAACATTCATCATATACGATAAACATATCAATAAAAATAAATAATAATACGAATAAATAAATAAATAAGTAAATAAATAAAAATAATCATACTATCTAGACTTGCTAAATCATGTGAGTATGCATCGTAAACTAATATACAGGTTCTCAAATTAATAAAAATTCGAAAACAACGGACGAAAATTGTCCAAAAATAAGTTGGACCAGACTAACCAAACCGAACTGAACCAGCTCGGTCTAGGTTAACTAGAAAATGGGCCAGATTAACTAGGCGGACATGATGGACATGCAGCTGAGCACAAGCAGGTGGACTCGGACACGGCCAGGGAGA
>JAURVB010007511.1:0-11717 GCA_033002965.1 Piper betle
GAATTTTTTGTTCCTCCAAAGCTCATGCCAAGTTTTGCATATAATTCTACAAAGCTCATGCCACTTTTTGCAAATTGACAAGCTTAATTGAAATTAGATAACATGGAGAGAAAAACCAGTGTAGCATAACAACAAAAGAGGAAGTGTCACGGATCATACTCAATTAATTGTTAGATACAACAAAAAAAATGTTTTTATATAAAATGTCACTTCACATCATCTTAGTCTTCAATAGAACCGCTCAAGACCTAGGGGAGAAGAAAACAACTCCCTTGCCACTAAAAAGCAAATGAAGTTTTCTAGTTTGGACCAAAGGGAAATAGAACATCGTCGATGGTTGATAGCAGGTTTGATGAACAAAACAATGATTTCCTGGCATGAGCTTTCTACCTGAATGTTCCCTGCATCTGGCAACATCACGCCCCGGGCCGCAGCTGCCTCTTGTATTGAAAGGAAAAACCACAACTTACAGGTTCTATTCCTCTTGTATTGAAGTATCTACAAATAATGATTTCTGCAACAGACAGCAAGAGGAAAAATCAGGACTGGCAACTGAGGCAATTATAGGAAGGATTAAGCTAAACAATCCAATCGTCTCATGATATCTTAATTTAATAAAAAATGATATGAACTCAATCCGTCTTGCTCGAGTAATATTCATTGATATCTTAAATTAATAGATGCTTCATACTTTTGACCACGTTGTTTGTAGCATTTAATATCAGGCTTGCCTTCGATAGTTAATTAGTTACTTATGCAGACAATCCTTTATGTAATGATGTCCCAGATGTTGTCCTTGATGAGGCAGTTTCCTGAACTCATTGGTTGTATTCTTTAAATACAACTTATTATTCAAATGGTCATTCTCTTTGTTGTTTTGATGACCAGAAAAAATGAAAATAGTTTCCTTGGGTTTATTTAAGGCATGTACTATGGATGAACACGAAAGTCTGAAAAATCTTCTCATTGATCAATTATTTGAGTATATATTTTACTCTCTTTTACTTGATTTGTACATGCGAAATGTTCTTATTGTGTTCATCGTGTAGATGCGGTTAAAATATTCTGGGTTCAAATCAAAGACACATTATGGCATCTTCAAATAAGGGATATGTTACCAACAATTTGGTTAATTTTCAGCTGAAAAGTGTGTGATGTAGCAGTTTATTTTCTTGATGACTGCAAGCTTCTAAACGATGTTGAGTTGGCTGAAGTAGAGTTTTCATTTCTGAAGTTTAAGACACAGTACCCTGATGCTGTTCGCAGGACTGCTGTTAAGGGCTTCTACAAGGAATAGCTGTGCACCTTGCCGGTTGCCTACCTCTTTGGTAGTCTTTTATAGAAACTTTACTTCAGCAAGGCCTACTCAAAGTCATCTTTGCCACGGAGACGCTGTTGGGATTAACATACCAGCTGGAACAGCTGTTATGTCGCCTTTGCGCAAAAGAGCAGAAACTGGACGTACCCTTTTAAGTTCAAATGAACTTCTTCAGATGTCTGGATAGGCTGGACTTGGAGGAATTGATGAGCAAGGTCATGCTGTGCTTATTCAGGTTCCTCATGAAGGAGCTGAAGAATGTTGCAAACTGCTGCTTGAAGGTCTTGATCCTCTTGTTTCGCCGTTTACTGCTTTCTATGGGATGGTGCTTAATCTTCTTGCGGTATGTGAATATTATCTCTTTTGTTTTTGGGGTCATCGGAAAAATTTTTCCCATCTCCTTTAAAAAAATATATCTTGTATATATACCTAGAATCCTGAGCGAATGAACTCTGATGCAATTAGTTGCAAATATTTGAATGCTAGCCATTGAGTTTTGAGGCAAAAAGAATAAGTCACTGGTAAACACTTTGCCTGTATGTCCTTCGAGATCACATTATTTAAATTACATTAAGATTGTCACGTGAAAAGGGCAATTTACAAAGTTTATTAGTGAACCTGTCTTACAGAATACGCATGTGAATGTTGCATAACCAATATTTTTCATTAGAAGTTGTGATTGTGCAAGAATTTGTTATGTATAGGAGCGCGGTCCAATTGTGATCCTAGTGTTGCATCATTTTCTTGACCTTTTGCTATGTTTCCTTTTCCAAGACTGAATATCTAAATATTTAGACACAACATGGTGCTAGAATTTGGATAACATTGAAGCATTGGTTGGATTGGATGCACATGTAAATTTTACTTTTACGATGAATTAATCATACAAGTTTTAATCCCGATGTAAAATAGTTATTATGCAATAGGCATTTTCAATATTTTTTCAAGATTCTTTGTGATCCAAGAAATAGTTAGAGATTTCTTAAAACTGTGATATTATGTGATGGGAAGGTATTTGACAGAAATGACAAAACACTCCAAGACATTTCTGGTGATTGGCATGAAGTCTTTATTAAATGAGCTAGAAAGTCTTTATTAAGACCCTTTATATCTTTGCAGTACAAGGATAGGGAAGCTGTGCAATCTATAGTTCCTGCAGTTTGTGTGGGGAAGCTTGATTACTTGTCAACTTCGAACAAGGATATGGTCTGTTTAGCATCTAAACTGGTCCTAATTAAACCTAAATCTATTTTTATAGGTTTAGTATACGGCAATACTACAACAGTTTAATGTTCTTTTTATGTCATTGTAATTAGCGGCTCAATTAGGGTATATTGTATCTGTTGTCTAATATATTTGTCGAAATATGTTGAGATAAATGTTAAGTGATCAGACAACAACATTTTTTGTTACTTATCTTAACATATGAGCATCTATGAGTTGTATCTTCGCCTGGATATTGCATGTTATTGTTGTTGCAAAACTATTGGTAACCTATGGCTATCCGTTATGAAGGAAATATTAGACCTGCTATAGTTGTGATGTAATATGAAAACATACTAACAATGTCGAGGGAGTGGAGAGTGAGGGGTGAGATATATTCGCTAACACACAGTCTAATATTTCAATGTTGTGAGTTATAAAAGTTGGAGAGGTCAAAGTGCTTGAGAAATTAGTTTTCATAAATGAATGCTAATTTGGCTTTATTCCTGCAAGGTTAAAGTATGAATATACTCAGGGTATAGGATATAAAATCACAAGAGTTTTAGTGGTGGAAGGCAAACACTGCAATAAGGTTAAAAAATATTATATTTGCCTGGAAGTCAAAGCATGGTTGTAAAAATTGGAATCGGGTTTTCGAGGGAATCGAAATGGGTCTAAATCGGATAGGAATCAGTTCAGTTGAAACTGCCTGAATCGTTCCTATACAAAAGTTTTAACTTAATTATAATTTATGGGTTATTAGGATAGAATATGTCATTCTAATATATTTTATAATATTTTTTCATATTTTTTGATTTTTAAAATTATTTGGAGTTAGTTATTATTTTTAACTCGAGTCGAGTTGAGTCAATTTGTAATTACTAGAATGTCACTTATATTTCATCCCTCATTCTCCCGCCGCCGCCCCCATCACCGCCCTATCCCCCTTCACCCCCTCGCCCCTTGTCTCGCCCCGACACTGCCCTCGCCGCCCTGTTGCCCCATCTCACTGTCAAACACTATAATTTTTTAAATCTCAATTGATAATTGTTTTTGCTCTTTTATTTTTGAGTATTATACTTGATAACACTAGTCATAAGCATTCACTTATTCTTCCGGGTTTTGTTTTCCAGGTGGTACAAGTCTCTGAAGCATACAATGAAGCAAGGGAAAGGTACAGGGATGAAGCAAAGGAAAGGTACAGGGATCAGAAACACAAAGTGTTGCCATTTAAAAGATGGCATAGAAGTATGTCATTTGAAATTTTATTTCTCAAATTGGTAGCCTGTTAATGGATTTCTTAGAATATATGTAGACATTTTGCAGATTGTGGTATGGTTGAAGCATGGGCTACGGCGTAACATGGCAAGAAATGATGATGGACTGTGCCATGGATGATGGAGACCTAGCTCGCCATTTAGAGCTGACAATTGATTTGTTGGCCCAGGTACGCATGACAGATAAGTATGACATAATTTTAGCAATTCTATGTAACACCTGCCTTTGTGTTGTTCATCGGTACAACTTTTGGGGAAAACAATGTTTGGGCAATATCTTTAATATCAGAAATTTAACTAGGTCATCTTATTTGAAGTTTTCCTTGGTTTTTATCCCACAGCCTCCTTAGGTTCTGGGTGTGCACGTGTATAAAAGAACTATTTTAATCATTCTGTGGATATCATTAATTAACTCCATATCAGTAGACATGGCAACTATGCATGAGTAAACATCTTCACAATCAAAGCAAAATGTCAGACTTGGACTCCCAATCTGATGCATTATTTCTTATAGAACCAATCAAATTGATAGGTCTTCCTTGTGGGCCATTCTCATTAGGAATTTGTGAAGCTGTCAATCCCAGATGCCATATACTGGAAAATTCATTTGGATTTATTTTGTTTTCTAACTTATCAGGGACCATAATATATAAGAGATTTCCTACGTTAGTTAATCCCTGACTTCCAATGCAGTAAGTCTCGGAATGAGTTTTTCAGCAAGAGCAGCAAATCCTGAAAAGTTGGCTGGTTGGATTGGGAAGGTGACTTTTTGACTCTGGTTAATTGATTGATTTTCATAATTTAACATACTTCTTAATTACGCTTTTTCTATTTAGTGATTGCATATGTCATAACCTTATGCAAAATGAAGTTTGGATTGGACATGTTTATAACCTGTTCATATGCATCACATTCACAACACTGAACTTACATTTGTCCATGGTTATTTTTTTAGGGTTGAATTCATGATAGATTTGTAGATTGGTAGTTGTTTTATGGTGTGAGCACTGATTCATTGCCATGTGCGTTCCCCTATGTTGTTAATGATAATTACATTTTTTTTAATTTTACAATTGATTGCAACCAGATTCATGGTGAAACAGATTTGGTAATGTCCACAAAGCGGCTTGTTCAATTAACTTGGCATTTCTCTATGAAGAATGGTTTATTGCCTCTCTTTGTTGAAAAAGGAAAGGCTGTGAGCAGGTTTGCTCCTTTGGAATTATTCTTGAAAGCAGAGACCACATTAATTATTGTTTCCTTGTAAAACATTTGTTCAATGATTGGGTGCAGTCAGAGTGATGAAACATCTATTCCACTTCTTTTTTTCAGGCAATTATTTGTTTTTTTTTCATTGTGAGTTTTGGTGATTCTTAAAGAGGCTAAATAGGATTCCTTTCTTGTGTTTACAATGTTTGTATAAAGTTGTTTACTTTCCTATTGCCCTTGTAACATTGCTACTATCTTAGTGTCAATTTTGTTAGGAGAGAATTTTTCCTTTAAATCTTATGCCACAGATAGTGTCAATTTTGTTCAGGAGGGAATTCTTTCCTTTAAATCTTATGCCACAGAGCTTCATTCATCTAGCTTTCTGATGCAGGAAACTGTCACTCAATTATTTGCAACTTTCAGCTTGAGGAAGCAAACCCCACTTTTATGAAGCATGGGTCAAGAAGAGATCTGAAGGATTATGCAACACAATCGGGGTGATTTTTCAAGCATTCAATTGCTCTTGACAAAAAGTGATATGAACTCAATCCGTCTTGCTCAAGTAATATTCATTGATATCTTAAATTAATAGACGCTTCATACTTTTGACCACATTGTTTGTGGCATTTAATATCAGGCTTGCCTTCGATAGTTAATTAGTTACTTATGTGAACAATCCTTTATGTAATGATGTCCCAGATGTTGTCTTTGATGGTGCAGTTTCCTGAACTCATATGTTGTATGCTTGAAATACAAGTTATCATTCAAATGGTCATTCTCTTTGTTGTTTTGATGAACAGAAAAAAACGAAAATAGTTTCCTTGGGTTTATTTAAGGAATGTACTACGGATGAACACGAAAGTCTGAAAAAGCTTCTCATTGATCAATTATTTGAGTATATGTTTTACTCTCTTTTACTCGATATGTACATGCCAAATGTTTTTCTTGTGTTCGTCGTGTAGACGCAGTTGAAATATTCTGTGTTCAACGTGAGTTTTGCTGCTAAATGAATTTGGTGTAGTTTGTCGGAACAATTTTTTCTTTGTTCAGGTTTGTCAAATCAAATACACATTATGGCATCTTCAGAAAAGGGATATGTTACCAACAATTTGGTTCATTTATTCATGACAGATTGGTATAGATGATCAGGGTTCAAAAATAGACATTTCTGACCAAACATGCTTTGAACGAACTGAATAGCAGGATGCAAAACCATGTTCTATGTGGGTTGTACAAAAGTCATCCTTTTTTAAAATGTAAAGGTTGTACAAAAAATTAAAAATAATTCCAATTTCAAGTTAAAAAAGTAATTTTCTTACTTTAGTTGGTATAATTAGTAAAAGATTTTAAATTGAGTAAAATTTAATATGTAACTAAAATTTTGTGTCATTTTATTTACTTGACGTACCTATAATAGAAAATTAAAGATGCATTACTTGTTAAAAATTTTCTAAGTGTTGTAAATCAAATAATGACTCTTCATAAAAATATAGTTTTTAATTATTTTTGTGGGGAAATCCGCCTTGTGTGGGCGGGGGTTTGGCATTGACCCCTACCTGTTTATTAATCAATCAAAAAATATTTTACAATGTTATCAGGGGGACATAGATAGTTGCCTTACCCTGAAAACAAAAAAAAAAAATACTACACTAAGAAAAATAAAAAATACTACCCTAAGACTGGGCCAGCTGATCACAATAATTACAAATTAATTTTTATTATGCAGCTGAACCCAAGGATATTACATAGTAATTGCAAACCTCCTCGAAACACAGTCTATGAACTCTAACTCTGAAACTCTAAAATATAAACCCAGGGTATGGCTGATCTGTTAAGTTTTATTACACAGCCCAACGACATCCCCGGGTATATACAAGAAGTTTTATTGCAACGGTTGGACTTACTTCCACCATGCAAAAATATTCAACAAGTTACACGCGCAATCGTCACTCCATGCACGTAGATCTTTCCTTGAAATACATTGATCATAAAATGAATAATAACTATTGTAAGGAAGTGATTTTATGTTTACAGACCTACCCATATTAAGTAATTTGCAAAAACATGTAATCATGAATGTGAAGTAACCTGTATCAGCAGTAATACTGGCCACAATCAATGCCTCAGAAAACATCTGGTAGGAAATTGCCTCCAATAGAGCTACTCTGCTGGCTCTGTCTCATAAGATGCATTCTTAGAGTATAATTGGTTACCTGTTCATCCATAAAAATCTCTTCCATGAGAAATCAGTAACAACAAAGAAAACCCAAAATGAAATGCAAGAAAATAAGCCATCTAAAAAGTAAGGATTTAGAAAACCCATGTCTAAAATTTAAGATTAATAATCATATTCACTCTTATGAAATAATAAGTAAACTCCAGTAAAAGCTTACAAACTACCAATAAACATACCTCTAGACTTTTCAATCTTTCCTTGTTCTGACTCAGAGAATCTCTCAACTGCACTAGTTCTTGAGTATTTTCTTCCAATTGTTTATGGCGCCTGTAAAGAATCAACACTCCTTGTTTGAGAATGGCATTATCTCTTTCCAGTGTTCTGACTTGTTCTTTCAGCTTTGAGTTCTCCTGGGCCATTAAAGAATTAGTATGATCTTGCACTTCCCCTGTCACAAGACAAAAAATCATCATAAATATTCATGGGTTTTTATTTATAGAGAAAAATAGTGTGGTTGGTTTCTTTTCTGCTATCAATGTATGAAGCAAAGTGATCAAACATAGCTAGAAGAAATTAATTAAGAATTAAAACCTTGAAAGGAAGGCATATCTAGAGCTCCATTTGATGTTCCAACTCTACTTTCATCTAAACTTAAGATTTATCCTCGATGAACATAAGCTTAGTCCGGTTAAGCTCTAAATGGCAGCATCTAAATCATCCTCAAATAATCTATCCACAAGCTGTCACCGTAGAAAAAAGCTATTAGCCAATTGTACTCAAAGATAATTGTATATATTATCATATAAGTCCAAGAAATCAGAAAAGGCAACAATCCCAAAGATGAACAAAATCACAACCATCTATTGTCAACACCTAGCCATACAAATATAACTTTTAGAAATAGAAATATGAATTACAAAATAGAAATCTTTAACTTTTACGTGAATTTCTTGATTGAATTAAAGAAAAATTCAATACCCAAATAATGTTTCGGTGGAACCCAGAATCATTTGCAACTCAAAAAGAAAACAATAAAAAAACCCATCAAATTCTGACTAAAATCTTTTTAATTTTAACACGAGCAATATTGGGAAGAACTACACAGAGGTTAAAATAAACTAGTTCTTGCACCAACCAAGAAACCGAATCATATAAGTCCAAGAAATCAATAAAGGCAACAATTCCAAAGATGAACAAAATCACAACTATCTATTATCAACACCTAGCCATACAAATATAACTTTAACAAATAGAAATATAGATTACAAAATAGAAATTTTTAACTTTTACGTGAATTTCTTGATTGAATTAGAGAAAAATTCAATAACTAAGAAATGTTTTGGTGAAACCCAGAATCATTTATAACTCAAAAAGTAAATAATAAAATAAAACCATCAAATTCTGACTAAATCTTTTTAATTTTAACACAAGGAACGTTGCAAAGAACTAACTACACAGAGGTTGTACGGAACTAGTTCTTGCACAACCAAGAAACTGATATACTAAGTATGCCAAACAAATATCCAAGAGAATGAATGGGAGGAGAAGAATAATGATAGAAGGAAGAAGAAAAAGATAGTTACGTTGTAGTCCATGGCGAAAAACAAGAATTGAACACGGAGAAGACATAGATAGGGGGAGATGTGTTCTATATATATACATGGAAGAAGAATGTTGCAGACTGCTGTTTGAAGGTCTTGAGCACCTTGTTTCACAGTTTACTGCATCCTATGGGATGGTGCTTAAATCTTCTTGCGGTATGGGAATTTTATCTCTTTCGTTTTAGGGGGTCATCAGAAAAATTTTACCATCTCCTTTAAAAAAATATATCTTGGATATGTACCTAAAATCCTATGCAAATGAACTCTGATGCAATTAGTCGCAAATATCTGAATACAAGCCATTGAGTTTTGAGACAAAAAGAATATATCTCTGGTGAACATTTTGCCCGCTTGTCCTTCGAGATCATATTTTTTAAATTACATTAAGATTGTGACGTGAAAAAGGCAATTAACAAAGTTTGTTATGTATAGTTGCACGGTCAAATTGTGATCCTAGTGTTGCATCATTTTCTTGACCTTTTGCTTTGTCTTTGTAGGCATTGTTTGCTTCAGTTTCAGATATAATTGATAACTGCTTTATGCATTCATGAGTTAACACTAAATAGGTACAATATGTTCTTGGCAGGGTGCAAAAGTGATTAATAGGTCTAGTGGAAAAGCAGCAGGAAAAAATTTTCAAGACGGAAAAACTTTGGAAGAGGATAGAAAGCTAGTTGAGAAAAGTTTTGGAAACTATGGTGGGAGCAATGTTATGGCTGCTGCTAAGGAAGAACTTGATAAGATTCAGCAGGAAATTGAGATACTGAGTGCAGACATTAGCGAAGAAGCTATTGACAAGAAGTGGAGAGAGCGGTTATCTGAAGTTGCTTATCAAAAGATCTCAGAGCTGAAAGAACAATTGAGGGTATGTCTACTCCATATACAACCTACACGCCAAGGATTATTTTCTTGGTGACTTATTGTACCTTTGTGTTTGTGAGTGTATTTTTCTCCTCTTTAAATTTCTGTTTAATTTGAATGTTTGTATTTTTTCCCTGTTTAATTTCTGGTTAATTTTCCTCTTATTTTTCTTATAAAAAGTTGTTACACATTGCCATTATGGACAATTTCTCAATAGTTAATTCTCTAGTAGGAACAATGTTTTATACTTTTTTGTTGTTGTGGGGACAATGTTTTATATACTTGAGATGAAGAGTTATTAGTTTCTAAAATACTGACAAACTTCATCGTTAATTCCTTTACTTGTAAACTGTGATTGTTAAATACGGAAAGCTATAATTGAGACTAACGGTGTTCGATTGTATTTGGTGGCTGCCTTATAAATCTGTCTTGTGCCTAGTGGGTTTGATTTGGCTCATTTTTCGAGAAAATTATTATTATTTTTATTTATCATATCCAACACTATGTTAAGGGTGAATTGTTCATTTTTGCCCCCTTTTTTTGGCAATTTACCCTAATTAGCCTATTACCTGGTATTAGCAAAAGATATTTTTCCTTTTTATAATAATTAATAAAATTAGCCAACTACCAATCTGATGTGTAGGATTTATTTTGTGAATAATATATATTAATAACAAATAGAATTAAAATTTAAGAACATGATTAAATATTTTTTAAAATAAAAAAGTAAATATCGACCTAACTTTAACAAAACTCATCCTTTTTAAAATGTAAAGGTTGTACAAAAAATTAAAAATAATTCCAATTTCAAGTTAAAAAAGTAATTTTCTTACTTAAGTTGGTATAATTAGTAAAAGATTTTAAATTGAGTAAAATTTAATATGTAACTAAAATTTTGTGTCATTTGATTTACTTGGCGTACCTACAATAGAAAATTAAAGATGCATTACTTGTTGAAAATTTTCAAGTATTGTAAATCAAATAATGACTCTTCATAAAAATATAGTTTTTAATTATTTTTGTGGGGAAATCTGCCTTGTGTGGGCAGGGGGTTTGGCATTGACCCCTACCTGTTTATTAATCAATCAAAAAATATTTTACAATGTTATCAGGGGGGACATAGATAGTTGCCTTACCCTGAAACAAAAAAATTAAAATAAAAAATATTACCCTAAGAAAAATAAAAATACTACCCTAAGACTGGGCCAGCTGATTACAATAATTACAAATTAATTTTTATTATGCAGCTGAACCCAGGGATATTACATAGTAATTACAAGCCTCCTCGAGACACAGTCTATGGACTCTAACTCCGAAACTCTAAAATATAAACCCGGGGTATGGCTGATCTGTTAAGTTTTATTGCACAGCCCAACGACATCCCAGGGTATATACAAGAAGTTTTATTGCAACGGTTGGACTTACTTCCACCATGCAAGAATATAGAACAAGTTACACGCGCAATCGTCCTCCCACAAGTGTTGGGCTGTTGACAGGGATGCAGCAGTTAACAAAGATGCTCAAATATTAATTATGACAACAGAACTTTTGAGGGCATGCTCTGTCAAAGGTTAAATTGTGCATCTTATGTTTTTTGGTTCTTACTGTGATCTACAATCCTGTTATCAATTCTATTTAGTGTTGCCAAACGCTTTTGATGCATTCATTTTGCTTTGACTAAGTTTGTTATGATATTTTGCATTGACTATGTTTGTTATGATTTTATAGTTCATTATGCCTCATTTAATGTGCGTGTTAGCATTTACTTCGTTTGGGCAATATCTTTAATATCAGAAATTTAACTAGGTCATGTTATTTGAAGTTTTCCTTGGTTTTTTATCCCACAGCCTCCTTAGGTTCTGGGTGTGCACGTGTATAAAAAACTATTTTAATCATTCTGTGGATATCATTAATTAACTCCATATCAGAAGACATGGCAACTATGCATGGAGATAAAACATCACTCACAATCAAATGTGATAGGTCTTGTGGATTCTCCTGGAATTTGTGAAGTGCAAAAATGCCTTCTGAAAATTCAGTTGGATTTACTTTGTTTTCTAACTTATCAGGGC
>JAURVB010007512.1:0-19101 GCA_033002965.1 Piper betle
ATTTATTCATGACAGATTGGTATAGATGATCAGGGTTCAAAAATAGACATTTCTGACCAAACATGCTTTGAACGAACTGAATAGCAGGATGCAAAACCATGTTCTATGTGGGTTGTACAAAAGTCATCCTTTTTTAAAATGTAAAGGTTGTACAAAAAATTAAAAATAATTCCAATTTCAAGTTAAAAAAATAATTTTTTTACTTTAGTTGGTATAATTTGTAAAAGATTTTAAATTGGGTAAAATTTAATATGTAACTAATATTTTGTGTCATTTTATTTACTTGACGTACCTATAATAGAAAATTAAAGATGTATTATTTGTTAAAAAATTTCTAAGTGTTGTAAATCAAATAATGACTCTTCATAAAAATATAGTTTTTAATTATTTTGGTGGGGAAATCCGCCTTGTGTGGGCGGGGGGTTTGGCATTGACCCCTACCTATTTATTAGTCAATCAAAAAATATTTACAATGTTATCAGGGGGACATAGATAGTTGCCTTTCCCTGAAACAAAAAAAAATACTACACTAAGAAAAAATAAAAAATACTATCCTAAGATTGGGCCAGCTGATCACAAAAATTACAAGTTAATTTTTATTATGCAGCTGAACCCAAGGATAATACATAGCAATTGCAAACCTCCTCGTAACACAATCTATGAACGCTAACTTTGAAACTCTAAAATATAAACCCGGGGTATGGCTGATCTGTTAAGTTTTATTACACAGCCCAACGACATCCCCGGGTATATGCAAGAAGTTTTATTGCAACGGTTGGACTTACTTCCACCATGCAAAAATATTCAACAAGTTACATGCGCAATGGTCACTTCATGCACGTAGATCTTTCCTTGATATACATTGATCATATAATGAATAATAACTATTGTAAGGAAGTGATTTTATGTTTAGAGACCTACCTATATTAATTAATTTGCAAAAACATGCAATCATGAATGTGAATTAACCTGTTTCAGCAGTAATACTGGCCACAATCAATGCCTTAGAAAACAACTAGTAGGAAATTGCCTCCAATAGAGCTACTTTGCTGGCTCTGCCTCATAAGATGCATTCTTAGAGAATAATTGGCTACCTATTCATCCATAAAAATCTCTTCCATGAGAAATTAGTAACAACAAAGAAAACCCAAAATGAAATGCAAGAAAATAAGCCATCTAAAAAGTAAGGATTTAGAAAACCCATGTCTAAAATTTAAGATTAATAATCCTATTCACTCTTATAAATAATAAGTAAACTCCAGTAAAATAGCTTACAAACTACCAATAAACATACCTCTAGACTTTTCAATCTTTCCTTATTCTCACTCAGAGAATCTTTCAACTGCACAAGTTCTTGAGTATTTTCTTCCAATTGTTTATGACGCCTATAAAGAGTCAACACTCCTTGTTTGAGAATGACATTATCTCTTTCCAGTGTTCTGACTTGTTCTTTCAGCTTTGAGTTCTCCTAGGCTATTAAAGAATTAGTATGATTTTGCACTTCCCCTGTCATAAGACAAAAAAATCATCATCAATATTCATGGGTATTTATTTATATAGAAAAATAGTGTGGTTGGTTTCTTTTCTTCTATCAAAGTATGAAGCAAAGTGATCAAACATAGCTAGAAGAAATTAATTAAGAATTAAAACCTTGAAAGGAAGGCATATCCAGAGCTCCATTTGATGTTCCAACTCTATTTTCATCTAAACTTAGATTTATCCTCGATGAACATAAGCTTAGTCCGGTTAAGCTCCAAATGGCAGCATCTAAATCATCTTCAAATAATCTATCCACAAGCTGTCACCGTAGAAAAAAGCTATTAGCCAATTGTACTCAAAGATAATTTTATATATTATCATATAAGTCCAAGAAATCAGAAAAGGCAACAATCCCATAGGTGGACAAAATCACAACCATCTATTGTCAACACCTAGCCATACAAATATAACTTTTAGAAATAGAAATATGAATTACAAAAAAGAAATCTTTAACTTTTACGTGAATTCCTTGATTGAATTAGAGAAAAATTCAATACCTAAATAATGTTTTGGTGGAACCGATAATCACTTGCAACTCAAAAAGAAAACAATACAAAAACCCATCAAATTCTGACAAAATCTTTTTAATCTTAACATGAGCAAGATTGGGAAGAACTACACAGAGGTTAAAATAAACTAGTTCTTGCAAAGATAAACAAAATCACAACTATCTATTATCATAAATTGGGTAAAATTTAATATGTAACTAATATTTTGTGTCATTTTATTTACTTGACGTACCTATAATCAAAAATTAAAGATGTATTACTTGTTAAAAAATTTCAAGTGTTGTAAATCAAATAATGACTCTTCATAAAAATATAGTTTTTAATTATTTTGGTGGGGAAATCGGCCTTGTGTGGGCGGGGGTTTGGCATTGACCCCTACCTGTTTATTAATCAATCAAAAAATATTTTACAATGTTATCAGGGGGGACATACATAGTTGCCTTTCCCTGAAACAAAAAAATATACTACACTAAGAAAAAATAAAAAATACTACCATAAGATTGGGCCAACTGATCACAAACATTACAAATTAATTTTTATTAAGCAGCTGAACCCAAGGATATTACATAGTAATTGCCAACCTCCTCGAGACACAATCTATGAACGCTAACTCTGAAACTCTAAAATATAAACCCTGGGTATGGCTGATCTGTTAAGTTTTATTACACAACCCAATTACTTCCACCATGCAAAAATATTCAACAAGTTACATGCGCAATCGTCACTTCATGCACGTCTCCTTGAAATACATTGATCATAAAATGAATAATATCTATTGTAAGGAAGTGATTTTATGTTTACAGACCTACCCATATTAAGTAATTTGCAAAATCATGTAATCATGAATGTGAAGTAACCTGTATAAGCAGTAATACTGGCGACAATCAATGCCTAAGAAAACATGTGGTAGGAAATTGCCTCCAATAGAGCTACTCTGCTGGCTCTTGTTCGTAGTCAGTTTCTATCTTTGTGTGTTTAGGTCAAGCAAAAAGAATAGTTTTTATGTTTTTATGTTAATTTTTTTCAAAGACTCCACACCCGTCTGGTACACTCTACTATGTTCCTTTCTGTTGCCTCATTTTTTTGTGAAATTAATTATCCAATCTTCATGGCCGGATATGCTCCCTATTTTGTCGAAGTTATTTTGTAGAATGATTTTTTTGTCATCTTTGAATATTAGTTTCTTGTTGAGTTTTTTAGACGGTAAGTTTATCACTGTACCTCCTTCATAAAGCAGAAAGGGATACAAAACATTCATTGCGGCTGTCATCTTTGAATATTAGTCGGGAGTGAGTCAAGTTTTTATTTTATTGTATTTTATTTTAAATTTTTTAAAAAATTATTTCGTAATATTGACTCGAGTCGAGAGCGAGTTAAGTTTTTATTACAAAATTATCATCGCCCATAGATGACAGCTGATGGATTTAATCTTGCGGCTGTCAATCCCCCCATTCATAGTTCGCCCCTGGAGACCTTCCGGCCCCGCCCGCCATCGCCTGCCTCACTGCGCCCCTCCCAGGATTCTCCTCCTGACCACCGCCTTCCACCCCACGGCGGCCCCCTGCCCCTGTCCCGGCCAGCAGCCTCGACCCCCGGGCATCATTGTCCCCTGCCGTTCCCCCCAGTTCACAGGTTTTTCGCCGCCGCCCAATTGCCTCCACTGCCGTTGTCGGCCCCTAATGTTGGCCTCTTCCTCTGTTTTCTGACTGTCGGTGGTGACATTTTGTTGGGGGAAGGAACGTAGGAGGTGGCAAGGCGGCAACAGCACTGCCCAGCGGACGGCCAACGGTGAGGTCGCGGCAGTGGCATGACAAAACAGAGGTGTGGGGGTGGAGAAAAGGGCGACAGTCAGAAAAGAGAAGAAGTGGCCAACATTGGGGGCGACGGTGCGGTAGTGATGCACAAAGCCGCCATCATCCACTCAATTTCCCATCTTCTTAGGCATCGATTGCACTTACATCACCTTCCCCTTGGGCCGTGAGAATAGCGTGCAGCGATCATGGCATGCTTCAAAAGAGGATTGAAGATGCTGCATTTTTCTGTCCAATATTCAGTAGCCAAAAATTTTATTTGGGTCTTAGAGCATGGACAATAATTTGTAAGAGAGAGTAGGAATGCTTTCCTTCACCGGGGAAGGTACTACAATATGACATTGAAGGGTAGAACAGGACATTTTCACACAATTTTGACATTTGTTTACTTTTTTTACAAGTAAGTATGGATAAAGTATAATACCAAAAAAGGAAACTTTCTATTTGCGTACAACGATCCCCTATATATATATATATATGATTGAAAACCACGTTTTCCTGTTTACATCATCTTAATGATCTAAGCCAACAAAACTTCTGCCTCAACAATTGCAGACGTCGCTGCCTATTCCACCGGTCTCCACAACGACAGAAGCGAACATGGCAATCTGGCATGACGGCGTCGACGTCGAAGGAAAGGTTTCTCTTCTTTCTTTTTGTTGGGCCGCATATGAAAGTTTGATAGATTTTGATCATATAATTGTATGATTAATTCGGTCAGATTGCACCACCTCTCAATCCAACGTTGAAGAAGAAAGAGAATAAGGTTTTCATGCATGGCTGTGCTGAAATTTCAATGATGCGATATTTTAGAGGTAAATTTCAATTTCTTAAAAAGAGAGAAAACACGTCAGATGCATATTTGTGTTGTCTTTTAATATTCTTCCGACCAGTAATTGACTAGCTGTTGAGACGTGTCTAAAATTGATTTATTAAGCAAGATGTGTGGGCTATATTACATTGTAGATAGACCCGTATTGAGTAATTGGATAATATTTAATTATGAGAGTACCGAATATAATCACACAATATTTTAGAGGAAGACTTCAATTTGTTAAAAAGAAGAGAAAACATGTTAGATGCGGATTTATGCTGTCTTTTGATATTTTCCCGACCAGTAGTTCTTGCTCTTTCACATAAATCGATTTATGATATGGTAAACAATATGTTTCATCATGCCTGGCCTATAACTATTTGTTTTTAATTTTACGTTATCTTAGAGATAAATTCTAATTTTAGAGTCATGTTTGAAAATATAAACTCTAATAATTTAATTTATTATTTATTATTATTATATTTTGAATGGAGTTCTATTTTAACTATGGCTTCTTCTTTTTTTAATTAGAGTATATGTGTCAACTTCCTTTTGCCTATAACTGTTTGTTTCTTCCAAGTTTGAGAATTAACCAAGCATTAAAGCGGGCATGTTTTTAATATTAAAAAATATGGTTGAACAAAGTTAAACACCGGTTGAACCAGATATATCGTGCCGCTTATAAATTTGGTATGGTAACTTGTATGATAATTGAGACATATACTAATTAAACTTGATGCTGATCATTCCATCTTTAATTTCTTCGTTACTAATACTTAGTGTGAAGGGATCTCAACACAAACTCTTCATTGCCTCGATTGTTGTCACTTCCACAAAAATTGGCCATCGTGTCCCTTCATTGAAATTTATTTATATATTTTTATAAAAAACGGAAATAAATAGTTTTGGGAGAAAAAATAAATATAGTGATAACTCAATCTAGAAAAGAAAGAAATTGGATGTCAGTTCTACAAATTTGCCATCCTTTTTTTGTTAAACCTTACACAAAATTCATGTACATAAAGTACATATATCCAAAAAATCTTGTAATATTTTCCGTAGTGATTTTATTTTTTTATTTTAAATACCCAGCCCCTAACAGTAAGGTTATTACATAGCTTTTAAATTAATTTCATGTTCAATATTTATTAAAATAAAATTTAATATATTTACGGGACCGTGCGTGTAATTTTTAAATTAATTAATCACTTTAAAAAATATAATTAAACACACAAATTAATCCTTCCGCTCTTCCACTCCTCCGAGCGGGAGAAGTTGTCCGAAGCCGAGTACGAGGCGGCGGGGGAATACGGCGAGGACGGGGATGGGGAGGCTTCCGATGGCACCGGCATTGCTGCTGCACCGCCGTTGTCGTCGAGGGAGGAGATGCGGGAGAGGGCAGAGAGGTTGAAATCGCCTGTGAGGGACTGGGAGGGGGGGGATTATCGACGCTGGTGAGCTTGCGGATTTGTACGACTTCCCCGTCGATCGATTCCAGGTCGGTTTCGTTTGTTCGTTGTTTGATTTGCTGCATTTTGTTCTCTACTGGCGGCACCTTGGTGGGGGCTGTCTTTGCTCATGTTTGAGGGTTTGAATGTATAAATCGGGCATGAATTGTTGATTGCTGGAACTAGACTGTCTTATTTGTTGCTGATTTGGCGCATTTTGGATGCATTTGGTCGCCTCTCTTGTGTTGAGGGTTTGAGCGTAAAATTTGGGCATTGGTTGTTTGTGTAATTCAATTGATGGGCATAGAGAGTCCTCTTTGCCATGTTCAATGTGGTTTATAGTTGATGTTGATTGCTTTCGTGCAGAGGGATGCAATCAAAGGATTCCTGAGAGGGGCGTCGGTTGTCTTTTTGGCGCCAAATAGCAGTG
This sequence comes from Piper betle, assembly GCA_033002965.1. Taxonomy (NCBI): domain Eukaryota; kingdom Viridiplantae; phylum Streptophyta; class Magnoliopsida; order Piperales; family Piperaceae; genus Piper; species Piper betle. The sequence goes on from JAURVB010007512.1 coordinate 6,552, forward strand.
GGAAGGCTTTGACAGCGGAAGCTGTGGCAGCAGCCATATTAGTGAAAGGACAGTGTCTTCTCTATACCACTGCTTTGAAGGCTTTGTCCAATCAGAAATATCAGGACTTCTGGTTGCTGCTTTGATTTATTTATTTGTTTATTTCATGTAATGTTCGTTTGAGATTTTAAGCGTTATGGCTTCTAAGTTGAGATTAGATTATAGTTTGCAGCTTTGTTTTCCTTATTTGCATTATGTTTGAATTTTTGTGAGGAATGTGATGCCAATATTTGCTTCTTGTCATGTTCTCTCGGTATAGAATCCTATGTAACACCTGCCTTTGTGTTGTTCATCAGTACAACTTTTGGGGAAAACAATGTTGGGCTGTTGACAGGGGACGCAGCAGTTAACAAGGATGCTTAAATATTGATTATGACAACATAACTTTCGAGGAACATGCTCTATCAAAGGATAAATTTGCATCTTATGTTTTTTTTGGTTCTTACTGCTATCTGCAATCACATTTATCAAATCCATGAAGTGTTGCCAACGCTTTTGATGCATTTTGACTAAGTTTGTAACACCCCAAATCCGGTTCACGCTCGCAAACCGAACCGGCATGTTACAAGCCCCGGTTAGGTCAACTAACCCGAACCTAACTCATGCAGATCCAATCTCAGCGTCTTAAGATGAAGATATAACTCTAAATGCATGGATGAATGCACAACTCCTAACATCGTACTACATGAATGACATACAAATCAAAATACACACCATCACAATTACGATCAAAATCGATGAAAATTCTGAAATAAACGGGCAGAATTTCCCCTAAAAGTCTGTCAAAATACTATATATAAACATATATATATAAACATGTATTTATATATCACGCAACTTCATTCATACAATCTGATATACTGTTTACTTGCCAAACGCTTTTGATGCATTCATTTTGCTTTGACTACGTTTGTTATGATATTTTGCATTGACTATGTTTGCTGCGATTTTATAGTTCAGTCTGCCTCATTTAATGTGCATGTTAGCATTTACTTCGTTTGGGCAATATCTTTAATATCAGAAATTTAACTAGGTCATCTTATTTGAAGTTTGCCTTGGTTTTTATCCCACAGCCTCCTTAGGTTCTGGGTGTGCACATGTGTATAAAAGAACTCTTTTAATCATTATGTGGATATCATTAATTAACTCCATATCAGTAGACATGGCAACTATGCATGAGTAAACATCTTCACAATCAAAGCAAAATGTCAGACTTGGACTCCCAATTTGATGCATTTTTTTTATAGAACCAATCAAATTGATAGGTGTTGTGGATTCTATTGGAATTTGTGAAGTGCAAAAATGTCTTTTGAAAATTCAGTTGGATTTAGTTTGTTTTCTAACTTATCAGGGCCATAAAGATAGGTTTCTTACGTTATTAATCCCTGACTTCCATGCAGTGTTGGAATGATACCCTCTGGAAGTAAACTTTTACATGTTGATGCCATAGTATTGGATGAAATGCATTATTTAAATGACATATCACGGGGCACAGGTAGGTAAAAGATTTTTTTGATTTTTTTGACACTTGCGTTACCACATTCTACTTATATTAATAAAGATTTTCAGGTAATTTATTGTCCCAAAGAAGTACAACTCATAAGTTTTTCAGCAAGAGCAGCAAATCCTGACAAGTTGGCTGGTTGGATTGGGAAGGTAACTTTTTAACTCTTGGTTAGTTCATTGATTTTCATAATTTAACATACTTCTTAATTACGTTTTTTCTATTTAGTGATTGCATATGTCATAACCTTATGCAAAATGAAGTTTGGATTGGACATGTTTATAACCTGTTCATATGCATCACATTCACAACACTGAACTTACATTTGTCCAGGGTTATTTTTTTAGGGTTGAATTCATGATAGATTTGTAGATTGGTAGTTGTTTTTAGGCATTTCTGTATAAAGAATGGTTTATTGCCTCTCTTTGCTGAAAAAGGAAAAACAGGTTTGCTGAATAATGTTGCAGACTGCTGTTTGAAGGTCTTGAGCCTCTTGTTTCACAGTTTACTGCTTCCTATGGGATGGTGCTTAAATCTTCTTGCGGTATGGGAATTTTATCTCTTTTGTTTTGGGGGTCATCAGAAAAATTTTACCATCTCCTTTAAAAAAATATATCTTGGATATGTACCTAAAATCCTATGCAAATGAACTCTGATGCAATTAGTCGCAATTATCTGAATGCTAGCCAGTGAGTTTTGAGACAAAAAGAATAAATCTCTGGTGAACATTTTGCCCGCTTGTTCTTCGAGATCATATTTTTTAAATTACATTAAGATTGTGACGTGAAAAAGGCAATTAACAAAGTTTGTTATGTATAGTTGCACGGTCAAATTGTGATCCTAGTGTTGCATCATTTTCTTGACCTTTTGCTTTGTCTTTGTAGGCATTGTTTGCTTCAGTTTCAGATATAATTGATAACTGCTTTATGCATTCATGAGTTAACACTAAATAGGTACAATATGTTCTTGGAAGTGATTAATAGGTCTAGTGGAAAAGAAGCAGGAAAAATTTTTCAAGAAGGAAAAACTTTGGAAGAGGATAGGAAGCTAGTTGAGAGAAGTTTTGGAAACTATGGTGGGAGCAATGTTATGGTTGCTGCTATGGAAGAACTTGTTAAGATTCAACAGGAAATTGAGCTACTGAGTGCAAACTGTTGGGTTTATCCCACATCAGTTCTGGGGGTGACTGGTGACTTGTATATAGGCTAATGGGAAAGCCTTATTCCCTAAGCTAGCTTTTGGATTAAGAGAGGCCCGTGACACCTATTGCAAGTCCCTGTTGGGGGCCCAAAAGATTTTTCCATAACAATTGGCGCCGTCTGTGGGAAGGTGGGTCCTGGTGTTGCCCCGGTTTGCCTTATGGCATGTTGCCACTCCAACTCCAAATTAGAGTCTCCTGCAACCTCACCGGAACATGTTAAGCTCCGGCATGTGTGAGGTGGACATGATTCAGCTAATCCGATGTGTGAGGTGGAATGCTCCGGTGGAGATGATTCAGGTTAAGTCTGATGTACCTCACCGGAACATGTTAAGCTCCGGCATGTGTGAGGTGGAGATGATTCAGGTAATCTGACGTGTGAGGGGGTAAGCTCCGGCATGTGTGAGGTGGAGATGATTCAGGTAATCTGATGTGTGAGGGGTAAGCTCCGGCATGTGTGAGGTGGAGATGATTCAGGTAATCTGATGTGTGAGGGGGTGATTGTTGGGTTTATCCCACATCAGTTCTGGGGGTGACTTCAGGTAATCTGATGTGTGAGGGGGTGATTGTTGGGTTTATCCCACATCAGTTCTGATTGTTGGGTTTATCCACATCAGTTCTGGGGTGACTTCAGGTAATCTGATGTGTGAGGGGGTGATTGTTGCGTTTATCCCACATCAGTTCTGGGGGATTGGTGACTTGTAAATATGCTAATGTTAAGCTCCGGCATGTGTGAGGTGGAGATGATTCAGGTAATCTGATGTGTGAGGGGGTGATTGTTGGGTTTATCCCACATCAGTTCTGATTGTTGGGTTGATCCCACATCAGTTCTGGGGTGACTTCAGGTAATCTGATGTGTGAGGGGGTGATTGTTGGGTTTATCCCACATCAGTTCTGGGGGTGACTGGTGACTTGTATTATGCTAATGTTAAGCTCCGGCATGTGTGAGGTGGAGATGATTCAGGTAATCTGATGTGTGAGGGGGTGATTGTTGGGTTTATCCCACATCAGTTCTGGGGGTGACTGGTGACTTGTATATATGCTAATGGGAAAGCCTTATTCCCTAAGCTAGCTTGACTTGTATATATGCTAATGGGAAAGCCTTATTCCCTAAGCTAGCTTTTGGATTAAGAGAGGCCCGTGACACCTATTGCAAGTCCCTGTTGGGGGCCCAAAAGATTTTTCCCTAACACAAACATTAGCGAGAAAGCTATTGACAAGAAGTGGAGAGAGCGGTTATCATCAAGATATCTCAGAGCTGCAAGAACAATTGAGGGTATGTCTACTCTATATACAACCTACATGCCAAGGATTATTTTCTTGGTGACTTATTGTACCTTTGTTTTTGTGAGTGCATTTTTCTCCTCTTTAAATTTCTGTTTAATTTGAATGTTTGTATTTTTCTCCTGTATAATTTATGTTTAATTTTCCTCTTATTTTTCTTACCTAAAATATATCTTGTATGGTTGCAACAATGTTATGGTTGTAGCTAAGGAAGAGCTTGTTAAGATTCAACAGGAAATTGAGATACTGAGTGCAAACATTAGCAAAGAAGCTATTGACAAGAAGTGGAGAGAGCAGTTATCTGAAGTTGCTCATCAAGAGATCTCAGAGCTTAAAGAACAATTGAGGGTATGTCTACTCCATATACAGCCTACATTAGCAAAGAAGTTGCTCATCAAGAGATCTCAGAGCTGAAAGAACAAGAACAATTGAGGGTATGTCTACTCTATATACAACCTACACGCCAAGGATTATTTTCTTGGTGACTTATTGTACTTTTGTGTTTGTGAGTGTATTTTTCTCTTTAAATTTCTGTTTAATGTAGGTATTTTTCTCCTGCTTAATTTCTGTTCAATCAAGACTAGAATCGTTGCACTCGTTGGGCGTCGGAAGGCCGGGGCTTCATGAATGTCTATATTAAATTGCCATTATTGATGATTTGTCAATAATAAATTCTCCAGAAGTAGGAACATTGTTTTATAGCTTTTGTTTTTGTGGGGAACAATGTTTTATTTATCAGTTGTATAAAATACTAATAAACTTCATCGTTAATTCCTTTGCTTGTAAATTGTGATTGTTAAATACGGAAAGCTGTGATTGAGACTAACGTTCTTCGATTGTATTTGGTGGCCGCCTTATAAGTTCGTCTTGTGCGTCCTACACATATTTTGAGAAAATTATTATTATTACTTATTTATTATACCCAACACTAACTTGGGTGTGAATAATTAATTTCCCCCTTATTTTTGGCAATTTATCATAATTATCCCACTACATGATACTATTAAAAGATATTTCCCCTTTTTATAATAATTAATAAAATTAGCCAACGACCAATCTGATGTGTAGGATTTATTTTGTAAATAATATGTATTAATAACAAATAGAATTAAAATTTAAGAACAAGATTAAATATTATTTTTTAAATAAAAAGTAAATATCGACTTAACTTTAACAAAAGTCATCCTTTTATAAAATGCAAAGGTTGTACAAAAAATTAGAAATAATTCCAATATCAAGTTATAAAAAGTAATTTTCTTACTTAAGTTGGTATAAGTAGTAAAATATTTTAACTTGAGTAAAATTTAATTTGTAACTAAAATTTTGTGTCATTTTATTTACTTGACGTACCTACAATAGAAAATTAAAGATGCATTACTGTTAAAAAGTTTCGTGTGTAGTAAATCAAATAATGACTCTTCATAAAAATATAGCCTTTAATTATTTTTGTGGGGAAATCCGCCTTGTGTGGGCGGGGGTTCGGCATTGACCCCTACCTGTTTATTAATCAATCAAAAAATATTTTACAATATCATCAGGGAGGGCACATATACTTGCCTTACCCTGAAACAAAAAAATAAAAAATAAAAAATACTACCCTAAGACTGGGCCAGCTGATCACAATAATTACAAATTAATTTTTATTATACAACTGAACCCAGTGATATTACATAATAATTGCAAGCCTCCTCGAGACACAGTAATTAAGACTTTTGAATACGTCCTACAACAAACAATTATAGATCTAAGAGCCATTAGAAGGTTAAACGCTATCTAAAAAGCATAAATACTGGCCGCAATCAATGCCTCAGAAAACATCTGGTAGGAAATTGCCTCCAATGGAGTTGCTCTGCTGTGACTGTCTCATAAGATGCATTCTTAAAGCATAATTGGTCACCTGTTCATCCATGAAATCTCTTCCATGAGACATCAGTAACAACAAAGAAAACCCAAAGTGAAATGCAAGAAAATAAGCCATCTAAAAAGCAAGAATTTAGAAAACCCATGTCTAAAATTTAAGATTAATAATCATATTCACCTTATGGAACAATAAGTAAACTCCAGTTAATGCTTACAAACTACCAATAAACATACCTCCAGACTTTTTATTCTTTCCTTGTTCTGACTCAGAGAATCTCTCAACTGCACCAGTTCTTGAGTATTCTCTTCCAATTGTTTATGGCGCCTATAAAGAATCAACACTCCTTGTTTAAGAATGGCATTATCTCTTTCCAATGTTCTAACTTGTTCTTTTAGCTTTGAGTTCTCCTGGGCCATTGAAGAATTAGTATGATCTTGCACATCCCCTGTCACAAGATAAAAAAAGTCATCATAAATATTCATGGGTTTTTATTTATATAGAAAAATAGTGTGGTTGGTTTCTTTTCTGCTATCAATGTATGAAGCAAAGTGATCAAACATCACTAGAAGAAATTGATTAAGAATTAAAACCTTGAAAGGAAGGCATGTCCAGAGCTCCATTTGATGTTCCAACTCTACTTTCATCTAAACTTAGATTTATTCTCGATGAACATAAGCTTAGTCCGGTTAAGCTCTCAATGACAACATCTAAATCATCCTCAAATAATCTCTCCACAAACTATCACCATAGAAAAAAAGCTATTAGCCAATTGTACTCAAAGATAATTTTATATATTATCATATAAGTCCAAGTAATCACGAATGGTAACAATCCCAAAGGTGAACAAAATCACAACCATCTATTGTCAACACCTAGCCATACAAATATAACTTTTAGAAATAGAAATATAGATTACAAAAAAGAAATCTTTAACTTTTATGAGAATTTCTTGATTGAATTAAAAAAAAATTCAATACCCAAATAATGTTTCGGAGGAACCCAGAATCATTTGCAACTCAAAAAGAAAACAATAAAAAAACCCATCAAATTCTGACAAAATCTTTTTAATTTTAATATGAGCAACATTTGGAAGAACTACACAGGGGTTAAAATAAACTAGTTACTGCACCAACCAAGAAACTGAATCATATAAGTCCAAGAAATTAGTAAAGGCAACAATTCCAAAGATGAACAAAATCACAACGATCTATTATCAACACTTAGACATATAGAAATATAGATTACAAAATAAAAATCTTTAACTTTTATGTGAATTTCTTGATTGAATTAGAGAAAAATTCAATACCCAAGAAATATTTTGGTGGAACCCAGAATCATCTGCAACTAAAATAAAAAATAAAAAAAACCCATTAAATTCTAACTATATCTTTTTAATTTTAATGTGAGGACGGTTGCCAAGAACTACACTGAAAGAAATAAACTAGTTCTTACACGAACCATAAAACTGATATCCTAAGTAAGCTAAACAAACATCCAAGAGGATGAATTGGAAGAGAAGAATAATGATGTAAGGAACAAGAAAAAAATAGGAGAGGAAAAGAAGAAAAAAATAAGATAGTTACGTTATAGTCCATGGCAAAAAATCAGAATTGAACAGGGAAAAGACGGAGAGAAGGAGAGTTTAAGAAAATGTGATCATCACTCTCGGATGTTATCTGTATATATCCAGATGAGAGGTTGGGTGGTTTGTGGCTAATTTAATAACAAAATTTCTTGGATGGGCCAAAGTGGTTGACACAAATATACATGGGCCGATCAGTCCAAGCGCCGGAGACATGGCCGTTCTTGCAGACGTAGGCTCGCCGTCGTCGGGGTACCACCCGAACACCCGCCGGAGGCAGAACACCGAGAGCACGTCGCAGGTCTCCCGAGAGTCGCAGAAAGCTAACTAAGTCGGAGCTTGGCCCGCGCGCATGGGTTCCACGCGCCTCTCGTCGGATGGGCTGCTGCCGGACCGTGGGCCCGCCGTCGGTGGCCCTTCTTTGGCTCGGTGTCACCGGCGGCGGCGGCCGTCGTTGCTGGGATCACCGATTCGGAGTGGTCGTAGAGACCGTACGGGAAGAGATCGTCGAGCAGAGACCATGAGGAGGAGGAGGAGGAAGCACCGGCGGCGGCGGCGGCCAAGATCTTGTTCGTGTGCGCTATTGATCTTGTTCATTTATTTCAGAAATTTCCATATTTTAATGTTCATTTTTTCAAAGATAGGTAGTAAAAAATTCCAGTGGAAAGAAGTCTATGACATTGTGCATCAATTTCAGAACTGCTAAACATTACAGAGTGCTGTAATGCGACGTTCTTCGGAAATTGGATTCGTGGGAGACGAGTTTGGCGAATTCTCAACTGCCAAGCCTACATTTTCTTTAGGCTCCTTGTTAGGCTCTGAATTTTGATTCAATGGCGGCGACCTCTCTTTTGATAGGCCAGCTTCCTCAATTCTTTCTGTGATTTGATTTGAATTTTTTGTTCCTCCAAAGCTCATGCCAAGTTTTGCATATAATTCTACAAAGCTCATGCCACTTTTTGCAAATTGACAAGCTTAATTGAAATTAGATAACATGGAGAGAAAAAACCAGTGTAGCATAATGCCGACACATGCTAGTTATACCGGTGCAGCTACCTGTGAATCATACTCATATCTGCAGAATGCACCAAAGTGTGATATACATTCCAAAAAATAAAAACCTGGAGGTTATCTTACATCATGGTTCCCAGTGCAAGTTAATCGGCTGAACAATACATTGATTTCATGTTACAGATTTTGTTTGTAGTTCAGCTTGATATTCTATCTTGTAATGGTTGATCTGGTAATGTTGTATAGACATGATCTGTGCAATCCAAGATGTTATATCTTAGTTGCTGAGTTCTCAAACACACAGGAGTTGCTGTGTTGTGATTTCAGCTCCTTGGTATTTGCCAAATGACCAATGATTTTGGGCTTTATAATCACGTCTTCTAGTATGAATTCTTGAGCAAATTTTCTGGTCTCTCCTATGTTAGCGATACACATTCTAAAAATTAAAAACCTGGAGGTTAATCTTACATCATGGTTCCCAGTGCAAGTTAATTAGCTGAACAATACATTGATTTCCTGTTACAGATTTTGGTTCTACTTCAGCTTGATATTCTATCTTGTAATGGTTGATCTTGTAATGTTGTATAGGCATGATCTGTGCAATCCTAGATGTTATATCTTAGACATGATCTATCTGGAGCCATTTTTTTTTAAACCAGACGCAAAATTCATGTACTTATATCAATTCATGTACACAAATCCGAAGCAGACTACGAGGCGGCGGGAGAGTACGGTGAGGACGGGGATGGGGAGGTTTCCGATGGCGCCGGCATTGCCGCTGCACCGCCGTTGTCGTCGAGGGAGGAGATGCGGGAGAGGGCAGAGAGGTTGAAATCGCCTGTGAGGGACTGGGAGGGGGGGGATTATCGATGCGGATTTGTACGACTTCCCCGTTGATCGATTCCAGGTCGGTTTCGTTTGTTCGGTGTTTGATTTGCTGCATTTTGTTTTCTACTGGTGGCGCCTTGGTGGGCGCTGTCTTTGCTCATGTTTGAGGGTTTGAGCATACAAATCGGGCATGAATTGTTGATTGCTGGAACTAGACTGTCATATTTCTGGTTGATTGGGTGCATTTTGGATGCATTTGGTCGCCTCTCTTGTGTTGAGGGTTTGTGCGTAAAATTCGGGCATTGGTTGTTTGTGTAATTCAATTGATGGGAATACAGAGTCCCCAATGAATATGGTCTATAGTTGATGTTGATTGCTTTTGTGCATAGGGATGCAATCAAAGGATTCCTGAGAGGGGTGTCGGTTGATATTTGGCGCCAACTAGCAGTGGGAAGACTTTGACAGCGGAAGCTGCGGCAGCAGCCACATTAGTGAAAGGACGGCATCTTCTCTACACTACTCCTTTGATGGCTTTGTCCAATCAGAAATATTGGGAATTCTGGTTGCTGCTTTGATTTATTTATTTGTTTATTTCATGTAATGTTCGTTTGAGATTTTAAGCGTTATGGCTTCTAAGTTGAGATTAGATTTTTGTTTGCAGCTTTGTTTTCCTTATTTGCATTATGTTTGAATTTTTGTGGGGAATGTGATGCCTATATTTGTTTCTTGGCATGTTCTGTTCTCGGTATAGAATCCTATGTAACACCTGCCTTTGTGTTGTTCATCGGTACAACCTTTGGGGAAAACAATGTTGGGCTGTTGACAGGGGACGCAGCAGTTAACAAGGATGCTTAAATATTGATTATGACAAAATAACTTTTGAGGAACATGCTCTATCAAAGGTCAAATTTGCATCTTATGTTTTTTTGGTTCTTACTGCGATCTGCAATCACATTTATCAAATCTATGAAGTGTTGCCAAACGCTTTTGATGCATTCATTTTGCTTTGACTAAGTTTGTTATGATATTTTGCATTGACTATGTTTGTTATGATTTTATAGTTCATTATGCCTCATTTAATGTGCATGTTAGCATTTACTTCGTTTGGGCAATATCTTTAATATCAGAAATTTAACAAGGTCATCTTATTTGAAGTTTGCCTTGGTTTTTATCCCACAGCCTTCTTAGGTTCTGGGTGTGCACATGTGTATAAAAGAACTCTTTTAATCATTATGTGGATATCATTAATTAACTCCATATCAGTACGCATGGCAATTATGAATGAGTAAACATCTTCACAACCAAAGCAAAATGTCAGACCATTTTTTTATAGAACCAATCAGATTGGTAGGTCTTGTGGATTCTCTTGGAATTTGTGAAGTGCAAAAATGTCTTCTGAAAATTCAGTTGGATTTCTTCCTTATCAGGGCCATAAAAAATAGGATTTGTACGCTGTTGATCCCAGATGCCATAGTATTGGATGAAGTGCATTATTTAAGTGACATATCACGGGGCACTGTTTGGCAGGAGATAGTAAGTAAAAGATTTGTTTTATTTTTTTTGACACTTACGTTACCACATTCTACTTATTTAAAAAAGATTTTCAGGTAATTTATTGTCCCAAAGAAGTAAAACTCATAAGTTTTTCAGCAAGAGCAGCAAATCCTGACGAGTTGGCTGGTTGGATTGGGCAGGTGACTTGTTGACTTTGGTTAATTCATTGATTTTCATAATTTAACTTACTTCTTAATTACATTTTTTCTATTTAGTGATTGCATATGTTATAACCTTATGCAAAATGAAGTTTGGATTGGATATGTTTATAACCTGTTCATATGCATCACATTCACAACATTGAACTTACATTTGTCCATAGTTATTTTGTTAGTGTTGAATTCATGATCGATTTGTAGATTGGTAGTTGTTTTATGGTGTGAGCACTGATTCATTGTCATGCGCTTTCCCCTATGTTGTTAATGATAATTACATTTTTTTTAATTTTACAATTGATTGCAACCAGATTCATGGTGAAACAGATTTGGTAACATCCACAAAGCGGCCTGTTCCATTAACTTGGCATTTCTCTATGAAGAATCGTTTATTGCCTCTCTTTGTTGAAAAAGGAAAGGCTGTGAGCAGGTTTGCTCTTTTGGAATTATTCTTGAAAGCAAAGACCACATTAATTGTTTCGGTGAAAACATTTGTTCAATGAATGGGTGCTGTCAGAGTGATGAAACATCTATTCCACTTCTTTTTTTCAGGCAATTATTTGTTATTTTTTTCATTGTGAGTTTTGGTGATTCTTAAAGAGGCTAAATAGGATTCCTTTCTTGTTTTACAATGTTTGTATAAAGTTGTTTACTTTCCTATTGCCCTTGTAACATTGCTACTATCTTAGTGTCAATTTTGTTAGGAGAGAAGTTTTTCCTTTAAATCTTATGCCACAGATAGTGTCAATTTTGTTCGGAGGGAATTCTTTCCTTTAAATCTTATGCCACAGAGCTTCATTCATCTAGCTTTCTAATGCAGGAAACTGTCACTCAATTATTTGCAACTTTCAGCTTGAGGAAGCAAACCCCACTTTTATGAACATGGGTCAAGAAGGATTGAAATGCAACACAATCGGGGTGATTTTTCAAGCATTCAATTGCTCTTGACAAAAAGCGATATGAACTCAATCCGTCTTGCTCAAGTAATATTCATTGATATCTTAAATTAATAGATGCTTCATACTTTTGACCACATTGTTTGTGGCATTTAATATCAGGCTTGCCTTCGATAGTTAATTAGTTACTTATGTGGACAATCCTTTATGTAATGATGTCCCAGATGTTGTCTTTGATGGTGCAGTTTCATGAACTCGTATGTTGTATGCTTGAAATACAAGTTATCATTCAAATGGCCATTCTCTTTGTTGTTTTGGTGAACAGAAAAAAACGAAAATAGTTTCCTTGGGTTTATTTAAGGAATGTACTACGGATGAACACGAAAGTCTGAAAAAGCTTCTCATTGATCAATTATTTGAGTATATGTTTTACTCTCTTTTACTCGATATGTACATGCCAAATGTTTTTCTTGTGTTCGTCGTGTAGACGCAGTTAAAATATTCTGTGTTCAACGGAGTTTGCTGCTAAATGAATTTGGTGTAGTTTGTCGGAACAATTTTTTCTTTGTTCAGGTTTGTCAAATCAAATACACATTATGGCATCTTCAGAAAAGGGATATGTTACCAACAATTTGGTT
>JAURVB010007513.1:0-29934 GCA_033002965.1 Piper betle
TGAAAAAATAAAACCTTTCCGTTTGCAACTATAACACACCGATTTTGATTTACCTAAGGACCGAATCAGAAATGTTACGATTAAGTTAAATTATGTCTAAAATTGTTAATCGATAAGACTCGATCAATAAAATAGATCAAAGTAACTCTGCTTAACATCAAGAGAATGGAAGACATTACTAAATATGCGTCAAACACATCAAATATAAATAAAAGTAAGAAAGAAAATAACTGCATTGAGGTTAAGGTGCGTGTAGCGTCTATCTGTCCTCCCACCAGAGCTAATTTAGGATCGTAAGATCTACATATACAATATGAAAAAAATCAGTAACGAGAGTTATTAGTTCAAAAATAACTGGTAAAAACTGGCAAATGAGTATTTCATTACCTATGAAAATTTTAAAAACTTCAAAAATTGTCTCACATTGAGTGGTAAGCAAAACATGCTTAAGCAAGTACCAGCGCACATGTACAGTTAATATTTATATTCATACACACAATACTTATACCATCATATCCTCCATACTACACCGGCCACAGTACTTGAGTGACAAAAGGAACGGTTAAGCTAATGCCATAAATTCTGGAAATGTCTTGTGTTATTACTTGGTTTGAAGGAGTATTAGTGTCGTCCATAACATCTCATACACAGTCTTAGTCGTAAAAGTCGTAAACCCTTATATTTATATATATATAGGCTTGGAAAAGAATTTAATACTTGGTCTCTAGGATCTTATCTTCCGAAAACCATCAAGTGGTTTAAATTTTCAAGTTTTTATTCAACATGTATAGAAAACACAGTTAAATGGCTCGACATTGGAGAGATCTGATAAAATGTCATCGATGTCATCCTACTTCTAAAACATGGTTAAACTTGACACATAGGGAGTTAAGCTAAAGACTCGGGCAAAGGGAGAGTCCAACAGACATATGGTCCAAGCTCTAAGCTCATTGGCACATCTACGACGAGCTTGGACTCCGAAACCTACATTGAAACTCACTGCTAAGTAAAATACTGACATCTTTATATGATGCTTGTTTGAAATGTGTGCTCGCATCATCAATACATCATAATAAAGAAGACACTGACATAAATAAACCGACAACTAAACATCGAGCACACAAATCGAAGATATAATAAAGAAAATGACAAATAAACAAATAATAAAATAATATAAATAAATATACTCATGAATACATAGATAAATAATAAATACCTAAAAATAAATAATACTATAATCATAAAATAATAATATCATTATATAATATAAATATAAGGCTAAACATGAGTAAATATCTCATATACTCGTGTTAGTAAACATATAAATGATTAAATAAATAAATACATAATCATTGGATAAATAAATAAATAATTAATATTAATTAATCATAAATAGATAATAGTATCATAGTTATCCAATATAGAAATACATAATTAAATACAAATAAATAATAACATACATGCAACGAACAAATAGATAAATAAATAAATAAAATTTAGTGAACATGAATATGATTAATATTAATAAGTAAATATATCAATAATAATAATAAACAATCACATAAGCATTCATCATATACGACAACATATAAATAAAAAGAAATAAATAATAATAATAATAAATAAATAAATAAATAAAAATACTCATAACATCTAAAATATGCTAAATAATGTGAATATGCGTCTAAATTAATATAGGGGTTCTCAAATTACCGAAAACCGTCGAAAAAATGGCCGAAAATAACTGAAAATGAGTTGAACTGAACAAAATTGAGTCAACTCGTTTGGCAAGTTGACTTCCTGATTTGCATGCCGTATGTTTAGTTGTAGGTTTATTTAGCATTGTCTTATTTATTAGGATGTACTGATGATGTGAGCACCCATCATGAATATGCATCATATAGAGATGTTAGTATTTTATTTAACAGTGGGTTTCGATGTAGGTTATTGAGTCTGAGCTCGTCATAGATGTATCGACACGCTTGGAGCTTAGACCACAAGTCCGTAGGACTCTCCCTCTCTGCTTGACTCCTTGCGTGTTGAGTTTAACCATGTTTTTAGACGATGCACAACATTGGTGGCGTTTTATCAGATCCGTCCGACGTCAGGTAATTTAGCCGTGTTTTCTGCACATGTTTAATAAAACTACAAGGATGAGATCCCTTGTTGATTTTTGAACTGAAGTTCCAAAAATCTATGATACAAGCCTCTTCCATAAACCTATTATATAAGTATGCATATTTTTATGTATCTCACAAATAAGAGAATGAGTGGTACGAAGATATATATGAACCTCACTAGTACTCCTTCAAACCCTAAGGTAGTGTGGTGTATGAGAGTACTGCGTAATGTAACACTTTTCTTGAATTTGTGGCACTAACTTAACCGTTTCTTTTGCCACTTGAGTACCGTGGCTGGTGAAATATGGAGGATGTGAGGGCGTAAGCGTTGTATTTATGAATATGAATATTAGCCGTGCATGCGAGCCAACACTTGTTTAAGTATGTTTGCTTACCATCCAGTGTGAGGTAATTCTAAAGTTTCATAAGTTTATTTGGGTAATAGAATACCCATCTGCCCGTGTGTATTAGTTATTTTTCGAACCAGTAATACTCGTTACTGACATTTTTTTATATAATATATGTAGGTCTTAAAAATCCTGAGTCGACTTTGGTGGAAGGATAGATAAACACTACACACATTTGAGCTCGCTGGAATTATTTTCTTTCCTACTTTTATTTATATTTAATGTATTTTGGGCCATATTTAACAATGTCTTCCATTCTCATAACACCAAGCAGCCGAGTCTTACCAACCAACAACCTTAAACATGACTCGACTCAATCGTAACATTTCTGATGTGGTTCTTAGGTGAACCGAAATCTGGGTACAATTCATGACTGAAGAATACTAAAATTTATAACAACAATTGCAAGTGAATAACCAACAAAAAAATTGCAAGTGAATAAATAAATTACTAAATATAGTACTTATCTAATCGCAAACATATAAAAAATAATTACAAATTGACTGATTAAAAAAAACAACAAGGGTGGTGTTTCCATGATTTTAAATCTAAAATTCTCACAAGAATGAAAATATCCAAAGCAAAAAAGAGGATAATTAACACAATCAAGATCAGTAATAGTCATCTGTCCAAACCTTACGAACAAATCTGATAAACCAACCTATCGACGATGGAAAAAGACTAGGGCATGAGAAAATTCTCTCATAATTGACCGGAAATTCTAACAGCTTCATGACCTGAAACAAAAGGAATAAATGATCACCAGGATGATATATGATAAATGCAATGTACGAAGCATTTGTGACAAACAATGCAGGGTAAGCAGCCAAATCAGAGAAATTGAACCAACAACCATTTAAAGTAAACAATCAACAATCAGCCATATGCATAGAAAAACAAAAGTTATAATTTAAAGAGAGTAAGAAAGCCTGAATAACAAACACAAGATCCTAGGAGTAGGGAAGAAGGGACAAATAGAAGACTGAGTTTACCAGCTTTGCAATCTATGGAGAAAACCCACTCCCATGGCAGGGCTATCATTTTCCACCTTGTTTGTGATCCTTATGGAAGGATGGAGCCATTGGAAAAGAAAAAAATAAATTGACGGAAAAAATAATAATAAATAAAGGAAGCAGCAGTTGGGCAAAAAAACTGTAGGAATAGTGAGGAAGACAAAATCATTTTTTGTTCATAGAATAATATGCACCAAAGATATAACTTTTTGATAAAACTTTTATAGTTGCCCAATTCCAATCACACACAAAAACAATATTTCAAGAACAATGACGAAGATTCATGATGTTACTTCCTGTTTGTCCGCCTTGCTGTAATCTTCCACTTTAATTCAAATAAAATCCTTCTCTAAAGTGTGAATCGATGGTGGCTTTGAAATCTTTATCTTACCACTGTAGTTTGTGGTACCACTTATGGCGACCTTGAATAAAACATTGTTCAGTGGCCTCGTTTTCCTTCACCATGCGTCTAGGTAGTACTCTTAGCTCTAGACAATCATCCTATCTGAAGTCCCGAAGGGAAGGGAAATGAAATGGTGCCACTGCATATGCAATATATGTCCAGGAGGGCTTTGTTTTGCAGGTTGAAGCGCTCATCTGAAGACAAGTTAAACCAACAGTCTGTAAAATGAAAATTTTGGTTGTAATTGTTCTGTGTTGTGATGTGAAAGAGGTGGAACACCGCCTGAATGTTTCTATTCGTGGAATGTGGATATTTTGGAATGCTTTGAGTTAGGTTTATAATTTGTAAATATTTATAGGTTGTGAAAATTTTTCTCACATCCTAGTTATAGTGAAAATTTTTCTCATGTTCTCTAGTATTTTTAGTCTCTTTTGTAACTTTGACATACTTAGGATGTATATTTGCATGGGCCCAGTCATAAGTGTTGTTTCATGCATTTGTTTGTTTTTGTCTGCACATTAGATTCCCTAAGGTTTACGTCTTCCGACGTCTTAAGTGGTCTAGGTCCCTGTGAGTCAATTTTACATTTTAATGAGTTATAAATTATCATCCCAAAGTTAATTATTTTGATTTGTGACCGAATCAGAGTGTAACACCCCGATTTCAATTCACCTAAGAACCAAATCACAAATATTGAGATCGAGTTGAGTTATGTTTAAAGTGGTAGGTTAGTACAACTCGATCGATAAAATAAATCAAAACAACTTTCTTGGTGTCATGAGAATGGAGGACACCATTAAATATACGTCAAAACACATTGAACATAAATAAAAGCAAGAAATTAAATAACTGCGCTGAGCTCAAGTGTGTGTAGCGTTTATCTGTCCTCCCACCAAAGTCGACTCAAGATTGCAAGACCTACATATATTATATGAAAAACGTCAGTAACGAATGTTAATGGTTCGAAAAATAACTAATACAAACTGAAAAATCTGTATTCCATTACCCATAAAAACTTATGAAACTTCAAGATTTCCTCACACTAGGCGATAAGCAAACATATTTAAACAAGTGTCGGCTTGAATGCGCGGCTCATAATCATATTCATACATGCAAAGCTTACGCGCTCACATCATCTATATCACTTGCCACAATACTCAAGTGGCAAAAGGAACAGTTAAGTTAGTGCCACAAATTTCGAAAATGTGCTGCATTACGCAGTACCCTTATACACCGCATTACCTCAAGGTTTGAAGGAGTACTAATGTGATTCATACATATCTTCATACCGATCACTCTCTTATGCGTGAAATCCATAAAAATGTGCATGCTCATATAATAAGCTTGGGAAAGAGGCTTGTATCATATATTTCTGGAGCTTCAGTTCAAAAACTAACAAGGGATCTCATCCTTTTAGTTTTATTAAACATGTGTAGAAAACACAGCTAAATGGCCCGACATCGGAGGGATGCAATAAACTATTGCTGGTGTCATCCACTGTCTAAAATATGGTTAAACTTAACAAGCAAGAAGTCAAGCAGAGAGGAGAGTCCTACGGACCTATGGTTCAAGCTCCAAGTGTATCTGCAGATCTATGGTGAGCTCAGACTCCGAAACCTATATTGGAACCCACTACTAAGTAAAATACTAACATTTATATATGATGCATGCTTGTGATCTGTGCTCACATCATCAATACATCCTAATGAAAAAGACAACTAAATAAACATACCGCTAAACACACAACAAGTAAATTGAGACATAATAAAGAAAATAATTAATAACAAATAATAAATAAATAAATACATACATACAATCATGAATAAATAGATAGATAATAAATACATAACATCAATCAATACTCTAATCATAAAATAATAATATCATATACTATGTACGTAAATGGCTAAACACAAATAAATATTATATATACTTGTGTTAGTAATCATATAAACAATTAAATAAATAAATACATAATCATTCTATAAATAAATAAATAAATATTTAATTTTAATTAAAAATGAATAATAATAATATCATAGTCATCATTACAGAATAAGTAATTAAATACAAATAAATAATAACATATACTCAACGAACAAGTAAATAAATAAATAAATATATATATATATACAATTTAATAAACAAAAAAACTAACATTAATAAGTAAATATAGTATTAATAATAACAAATAATCATGTAAACATACATCATATACGATAAACTATATTAATAAAAAATAAATAATAATAATAATAATAAATAAATAAAACACTTATAACATCAAATTGTGCTAAATAATATCAATATGCATATAAACTAACGTAAAGGTTTTTGATTTACCGAAAACAGTCAAAAAATGGCCGAAATCGAGCTGAAGTGGTGAACCAAGTCCAACCCATGCGAGTTGACCGAGCCGAGCCGAGTCAATAAATAGTGCTGGCCAGGTAGCTGGACAAGGCATGGCTCGGTCATGATCACAAACACAAATGGGTGAACAATACTCGGTCAAGTAGACATGAACGCGTGCAGGCAGACGCAAAAGCGGGCGGACAGATGCAAACACGGGTAGCGGGTAAACGGGCTTAACGAGGGCAGACGGTGCCTGTCACCAGAGAATGCCGATGGCGGTGCGTCTGGGCCCAATCAGGCTCAATAGGGGGCGTGATGGCGGAGGCGCTGGTGGTGACGGTTGGCGGAGTCCCACACTGGCTGGCCAAAAATGGCTGGAAGAGGGAGGTGTCGCCGCCGAGTGCAGCAACGTCGCCGGCGGTGATCGTGGCCATGGTGGTTGTCATTGGTTGTCTCAAAATATAGATCTCGGTGAGGAGGAGCTGTGCGGGTGGTAGGATTGGCCGGAGGCATCTCGTCGTAGCCAGAAAATGGCCTGATAGGTGGCAGCGGCAGTGATGAACAGTGATAAAAAAACTCAGTTATTGACGGCGACTGCGGCAACGCCGGTGGTTGTGAGTGGTACGAATGGAAAGCCGGCTGCGAGGGGGTCACGGCCATACCAAATGGGTGGCCGAAGGAGGGCTAGGGTCTTACTGGCGGCGAGCCCAAGTGGTGACGGCGTTAACACAGTGGAAATCGTGGAAGATCTGGAAAATAATATGGTGAAGTAAGGGCAGACGTGGGTGGCTCAGATCTTGCCATGTGGTACACGCTCAATGTCTGACAACTCGTGGTCTAGTGGGACCCACCTATGGGTGTATGCAATATACATACAGACGAAAGCTCGGATCGAGACCGTCCAAACTTGAAACTAACTCGATCCCCGAAATTGACTCTATAGGCGGGAATCGAGGCAAGAAAGGTAAATGGGCCACAAAACCCTAAACGCAATTGAGTTGAGCCCATAGGGCACATTTAGCTGAGTCCAAAATCCCTGTGATGCATGTAATGAGATACCCTAAAAATCCCAAATGGATATTAAAACGTACAATAATCTAGATCTAGGCCTAAAATCTTGGCTAACATATACAAACAAATCTGTATACCTCAGTATACACTGATAAATCATGATCTTATCATCTGCATGTCAAGCATACTCAGCTTCTATAACATGCTCATACGGCTATCTGGGCTCATACTCATAATCTGAAAACTAGTTTGGCTCGAACTCGCTTGAACCGACTCAAGATTGCCCAAACTAGACAAAACTAAAATTGGGTAAAACCCTAAGCCGAAATTGGGGTTTTACATGGAGTGTTACAATAGGAGTGAACATAATTCTGGCAAAAGCCAAAAAATTGAATAGATCTAAGACCGAGTTTGATTAGGAATTAAGTTGGTTGGATTCTTTAGGGGCTAGAACAACCAAAACACATTTTGATATATCGGTTTAGAATTGACCAGAACCAAATTAGCCAGAAACACCCCAAATTTTTTAAATATTATAAAAGCTTTATTTTATAATAATTATCATGAAATTATAATATCTTTATGATGAATTTTTATTTGTTTCAAATGATATATATGTTTAAAATCACTTTCTACATGTTAAATAAATCTTTTTTATAACTTACTATATAATTCGGTTATTCGATTACCAAACCAATTGAATTGAAATATTTTTGTTCGGCTTGGTTCAGTTTTTGAGGTAATGTACTTTGATTTTAATTATGAAATCCAGCCGCAGAGTGTGATTCAGTTAATTCGGTTCGGTCAGAATTGACTAGACTGAATACACACCGTTACTTCAATATATTATTTGTCATATATTAGGTTGTTATCCTGAATCGGGTTTGTAGGTCCGACCCTTCTTGTCGTGGTTCGTGTACGGTTTGGTGTATGTTTTCCTCGACCTTAGCCTCCGTCGGTGCTCGGTACACACTGCTTTGGATTTTTCATGTTTGGTTTAGTCAAGTCGTATATAATTAGATGCTAAGACCGTGTCCCTCGTATGTCTTTTGTGTGCTTGCGCATGATAACCTTCAGTCTAACCCTTTCCGACCTGCATAGCAATTCCCGATGTGGGTTCGTTCGCTTTAGGGTAAAAACCCTAAGTTTTTGGGTTTTGGGCATGCTCAACCCATACCTCTTTAGATATGACACTTATAACTACAACATCACCAAGTCAACCCATACCTCTTTATCCAACCATACCTCTTTAAGTATGACACCCATACCTATAACATCACCAAGCGCACCCTTTTCTTATAAAACTCATCTCTTCCCTCACCTTTTCACCATTTCTCCTTCCTCCCTCACCTCCAACAACCTTCCTCTCCTCTCCTTGGCCTTCATCTTCCTCCTTTGAACTCCAGTCACCCTCCTCCACATTACTAGCAACCCTAGGGAGGTAGGCTTTGAGGTTGGATGCCTCAAAAGACCTCCCCTTGGTCTTACCTCGTTAGTTTCAGGCTTGTGTTGACTCTATTGCTCGTTGTTTGATGTTTATCACTTGTATTTTGTATTTTTTCATTTACATGATATTTTTATAATATAGACCTTCATGTTAGTTGCATTTGTAGTACTCATGTATCTTATTTTTTTCTTGTAAATAAATAGATATGATTTTTATAATATACATAGGTCCTTGATCTGCACTAGTTTGGTATGAAAATAATATCTTGACACTCTGATGTTCAATTTGCACTATTACTGCTTTTTTGTGCTCATAACATGTATATATACAACTTATGTGTTGGGTGTTTTACCTTCCATGGCCTAGAATTTGCATGTATGAGGGTAAAATGTGAGGAAAGGTAGCAACTTTCTATGTTACGGTGACATATAGCGCCCCTTTTTCAAATTTTTACTCTCTGACCTTGTAAGATCTATTGATGTACAACATGTCATTTTATTCATAGTAATATTAGGAGTTCGTGGTAACAATTTAATCCTAATCTAACCACTAAATAATCATGAAAATTACACATAAGCAGGCCTTATGTTTCTTGTGCTATTTGTAACAGTGAGCATGATCTGTGATTGTGTTATATGTTAACATACCAATTTTAAGCTAATAAAATCTAATAAAAATATATGATGCTCAAATATGTGTCTAATTGAAATATATAAAATTTTGGAATGGATAAAAATCATCTAGGTATGTTTTATAGGAGTTCACCCAGACAATGTAAAGTTGTAGGGTTGTTTTTCACTCATAGTGTAAATTACCTTAAAATAGGTTAATGGTGTTGGATTTGAGTGAAACATGGTTCGCACCTTACCCTATGTCTCAGTAGCGTTGTGACCAATTTTGGCTCTATTTGGGTACGTTCCTAATTTTATTTGTTACTTTCCAATTCAGTAGGGTCTCGATAGCTCCAGAAACAGCCTATATAGTGATCCAAATTTTAAAATCCACTTATGCCTATTTACAAAGTAAATTAGGCAAAACTGTTAATGGGCTTAACCTCCATGTGTTTGTTAAAGACCAATTGGAGTCCTCTAGCCCATGAATGAACAATTACAAAATTGTGCGCGGCCCCAGAACATTGTTCCAGCACCTTAGGACCTAGCTTAACGGGCCTTGTTCCCCAAGATTGACTCATGGATCAACCATGGTGTAATTAACCTATGAACCTTAGAGTGTAAGAGCCCACCCATCCAAATTTCATCCGATTTGGACATTGTTAGGCTCGTCCCGAAAAATTGTCTACTAAGCCCATTCGATTAAAACCCTAAAATTGATTAAAGCCCACTAAGTGAACATGGAACCAAAAACTTAATTGAGTAACATAATAAGGTTTAAAACTTTACTTAGGACCTAATAAAGATAATTAAGTGATGATTAAGTGTTGTTCTTGTGTGGAGGCTTTGCCTTGTTTTCCGTGTCAAAGTGACCTGATTTGTATTTGGTTCCATCTTTGTGTTAGGTATTGCAGATGAGCTCACTATCTAGAATACGGAGTTCTACTCATCCAAGTCTGAAAGTCTCTCCCTTTGCTTCATCTCTACTTGACTCTCTGTGTGTCGAGTTTAATAGCGTTGTAGATGTAGGACGACATCGGCAGCGGTTTATCGGATCTCTCCAATGTCAGGGCTATTGTAACCATGTTTAATAAAAATTCAAGGTTGGAACCCCTTGATGGATTTCAAAAGATCAGGTCTAGAAACTAAGTATTAAATCCTCTCCCAAGCCTATATGTATAAACATGAGAGTTTACGGCTTTTACAAGTAAGAGTGTGTATGGGATGTATGGACCATATTATTACTCCTTCAAACAAAGAGGTAGTGTGGAGTCTAAGGGTATTTCGTAATGCAACACATTTCCAAAATTTATAGTACTAACTTAACCATTCCTTTTGCCACTCGAGTACCATGGCGAGTGTAACATGGAAGATGTGAGGGTGCAAGTGTTGTATGTATAAAACTGAATATTAGTCATGTGCATGCATGCTGGCACTCATTTAAGTATGTTTGCTTAACGCCCAGTGTGAGACAATTCTGAAGTTTCCTAAGTTCCTGTGAGTAATGAAATACCCATTTACCAGTTTGCTATTTTACCAGTAGTTATTCGGACCAGTAATCAAATTTAATTGATTACTGACCTGGTTTTCTATTATATGTAGGTGAGGTTCCCTAGCGTTGGCTAGCCTAGGTGCATGGATCAAGCGGCTCAGTGGTGGTGGTGGCAAGGGCCCTGTGTTATGTTATGTGTTTAGGACTACGTATTTTGTATGACGTGCATGTGTCTTAACTATGTGAACCTTGTATGATTCGGATGTATGTCATGATGGTTGTGCTAGCATGTTTTATCCTTATATTATTATATTCTACTCTGGAGTTACAAATCTTTGGGGCTAGGTTAACTATCGTTCGCAGAGCCCTAGAGTCCTAGAAGATGATGAGGAGCTATGTGAGACTATGATGTACGCAACAACATGCAACCTCAAAACTGTGGCAGGGTGTGCTTCTTTTATTGTTGGGAGTAATCATCGCATTTTTAAAGTCACTGCTCATAGTCATAGGGGAGGTTCTAACTCTGTTACGGCTAGGGGTATTCATATAGGATTCCTGTAGGTCTAAGATTTGCCTTGTAGTATGAACTCTACACGCATTCTATAAAAACCAAGTCTGGTGTTTATCTTAAGCCTCTACGGAGGGTTGAGATTTGCTTCTGTAAAGTTTGTACGTGATAGCCCAACAAGTAGCTTCAAAATTATAACATCACGATTCAATCCGTCCCTTCGGGACAAATGGGGGTTTTACATTAGGCAAGGCCTTGGCAGCCACCAATAGTAGATGACACTTAATCTTGCCTTAGGAGGTGATGGCAAAGAACTGGGCTTATAAATGGCTTGGTTATACTTTGGTCGGTAGCATTCACCAAAGTTATTTAATCCATTTTTTTGAGTCTTAAATACATAGCTACACCTCATAGGGCAATTTAGTGGGTTCCACTACCTAAAATTTACATTGTTTGACAAAAAAATAAATTATAAGGGTGATTATCAATTTTCAACTCAATCTAATGGTTCTAACCTATTCATCTTAATTATTAAAATAATTTTAATAAAAATTAATTTAAAAATATCTATTGACTAGTACATTTTCTAAAAAAACTAAAAATAGGTCATAATGATATAAAAAAGAGATAAAATTTTACCAACCTTATGATTATACACTCTACTTTTAATACTTAAAAATATTATTTTGTGGGACTCACTAAAAAGGTCAAATTAGATATGTATATCATACAAGCTTTAGACCACAATTCGCCCCCTTTTCTTACCATAGCCAAGTTTATGAAGTTTTGTCATAGACAAGTTTTCACCATTTTGCTATTAGCTAAATGGTTAATATATATAGTTAAATTCCCACTACCAACATATCATAGACAACAATATAAAATTGACTAAAAATTAAAGTTATCTAAAATATTTTCTCATTCACAAAATATAAAATGTACCAACCATCCAAACTATAGCAATCTAGTATTTTATTTAATAAATAAGTAAATAAATAATCTAAATTATGTAAATTCATCAATGTGATTTTTTGACACAATTATGTGTCAAGCATAGTTGCAAAAATCAGAATCAGACGTTGAACCAGATTGGAAAGGAGTCATTGAATCGAACCGATTCATCAAAAATCAAACAAGAATCCGTTCACTTGAATCGGTCAAAATCGGTGGAGTTATATAAAGCATTAGGACGCGTTATAAGGCAGCTTGGGTGAGTTATTAGTTATATAACATATCATTGTGATGTTATGGTGTGTATTATATTTTATGAGATGTTCCCTTATTTTTTCTGGATTTTTTTATAGATTTATTACAAGATAGTTATTATTTTTTACTAGAGTCGTAGTCAAGTCAACTTTTATTTACTATTTGCTACCAACCTAATTTTCCCTCCTGATGCTTCCCTCACTAGCTGTTCCAATGTGATTCCGCTGCCGCCGCCACCCGGCCTTGTCTCCCCCACCCTTGTTTCCTCCTGACTCAGATCGGCAAGAATCGGGCGATTCTTGGTCTGATTTTTGGTAGAATGATCCACCCGAATTTTGACCTAGTTTTCTACCGAGCTGAGTTAAATTGGCCGATTCCGAGTAAAATCGGCTAATTTTTGCAACTATGGTGTCAAGACTAATATTAAAGTAAAAATGAGTTTTATAATTATATATATAATAACTAAACAATATTTTACTAAATCGATAAACTAATTGTTTAGAACCTTTTTCCATAACCATTTATAATTAATGTCAGTTTCAACAAAATAATTGAATTTTACTTTTTTTAATATGGTTAGTAAATTCCTTACTATTTTGTTCAATTTAATTTAGAATTATGGTAAATTGGTCAATGACCATTTTCAAACCTGCAAGGAACACTTTTTAGGTTTTCAAAATGCTATCTAATAAAATTGTTTTTCTAGTTATCCAAACGCATGACACGTGATTGTGTTAATATATAACATCCTTTTAGGGTTAAATAAAGAGCTTTTAGGGGGAAAAAGTATTTTCAAATATAGAGGAGGATATAAATTATGTACAATATCTAGTGAGAGTATTATAGTTCAATAACTAGATCCTAGCCATGAGTTGAAATAAAAAAAGTTAAACAGGTGAGTCTACAATGGTGTCTCTAACTATCTTGCTTTTAAAAGAAATGGCAGTGAATCAAATTAATAATGATTTTAAAGTAAATATTAAAAAAATTACATTATTATGTGAGTAAAAGCTAATGAGTTTTAAAAAAATTGACAGTTTAAAACTGATAGTAACCTATCATGATTGAAGAAGACAAAAATTATAACAACCGAAAGTGAATAACTCGTGAAAAAATTGCAAGGGAATAAAATAAATTACTAAATGAAGAACTTATCTAACCATGCACGAATCAAAACTAATTAAAAATTGATTGATTAAAACAAATAAAAAGAGCAACAAGGGTGGTGTTTCCATTAAATCTAAAATTCTTACAAGAGAAAATATTCAAAGCAGAAAGGGAATAAGCAACACAATCAAGAATAGTAATAGTCATCTTTCCAAACCTTAAGAACAAATTCGATAAAGCAACCAATGGAAGATAAATCAATTTTCTTTTTCATAGAATGCAACACAATTCCAATCGAACACAAAAAATGCACACTAAAACAAGATTTTATAAACAATAAGATTCATGATGTTACCTTCTGCCCTTGTTTGTAGGCCCTGCTATAATCTTCCTCGTCAATTCAAAATAAATCTTTCTAATATTTGACTTTTCTTCCAGAAAATATCAAAGTGTGGATCGAGGGCGGCTTTGAAATCTTCATTTTGCCACTGGAGTTTGTTGTACCACTCGCGGCCACCTCCAATAAAACAATGTTGTCGGCCAGTGGAGTTTGTTGTACCACTCTCAGCTTTGGACAACCATCTAAATAAAATTCGCAGAGGGAAGGAAATGAGATGGCGTCACTGCATATGGTCTTCAGCTGGGGAAGATACCAAAGTAATTTTTCAAGTTTGGGGAAGCAAATACCAGGTGAATGATCCAACAAAGTTTGTAAATTTTCCAAAGCCCTAACTGTTCAGGTGCCATGTTTTCCAACTTGCTGCACTTGTAAATTTTGAGCTCGACAAGGCTCTGAAGATGTTCAAGTCTGGAGATGTGCTTGAGGGAATCCCAAAATGAGATTTCGACAACACGTATGCTCGGAAGTGCCATCGGACTCAACACTTGCATCTTTTCTAGCCATGAGAACTCGCAAATGCAAAGCTTTCTAGCCAAGGGAAGCATAAATCGTTGCTTCTCGGGGGAACTTCAAATTTCTTGATAGGGCATCTTTTTATTTTTAGGATTCTTAATGGCAAGGATGACGATTGGGTGAGAAAAGAAGCAATGTCGTCGTACATAAGGGGAGCTTCTTCAATGATTTCATCCTCGTCAGTCCTACTACCTTGATACTAAAATGACAGCCTCTTCAACGATGTCCTATTACCTAAAATTTACATTGTTTGATAAAAAAATAAATTATAAGGGTAATTATAAATTTTCAACTAAATCTAATGCTTCTAACCTATTCATCTTAATTATCAAAGTAATTGTAATAAAAATTAATTTCAAAATATCTATTAACTAGTACATTTTCTTAAAAAAGTCTAAAAATAGGCCATAATGATGTCAAAAAAAGATAAAATTTTACTAACCTCATGTGTATACATTCTACTTTTAATACTTAAAAATATTATTTCGTAGGACTTACTAAAAAGGTTCAAATTAGATGTGTAGATCATATAAGCTATATGAGGTGTAGCTCACCACAATTCCACCCCTTTTCTTACCTTAACCAAGTTTATAAAGTTTTGTCATAGACAAGTTTTCACCATTTTGCTATTAGTTAAATGGTTAATATATAGTTAAATTTTCACTACTTATATATCATAGACAACAATATTATGTTGACTAAAAATTAAAGTTATCTAAAATATTTTCTCATTCACAAAATATAAAATATTTCAACCATCCAAACTATAGCAATCTAATATTTTATTTAATAAAAATGTAAATAAATAATTTAAATTAAGTAAATTCATCAAACTAATGCTTTGACAATTAAAAGTGTGAAGACTAATATTAAGGTAGAAATCAGTTTTATAAATATGTATATGACAATTAAATATTATTCGGTTAAATCGATCAATTAATTACGTAGAAACTTCTGCCAGAACCATTTATAATTAAAGTTAGTTTCATCAAATTAATTGAATTTTTACCATTTTTTCACCCTGTTAGTAAATTCATTACTATTTTTGTTCCATTTAATTTAGAATTATGATAAATTGATAAACAAGGAACACTTTTTAGGTGTTCAAAATGCCGTCTAAAAAAATTGTTTTTCTAGTTATCCAAATGCATGACACGTGATTGTATTAATTTATCACATTCTTTTAGGGTTAAAGAAAGAGCTTTTAAGGAAAAAAAGTATTTTCAAATATAGAGGAGGATATAAATTATGTACAATATATAGTGACAAAATTATATTTCAATAACTAGATTGTACTCCTAGCGATGAGTTGAAATAAAGAAAAAGTTAAATAGGTGAGTCTACAATGGTGTCTCTAACTATGTTGGTTTTAAAAGAAATAGCAGTGAATAAATTAGTAATGAGTTTTAAGTAAATAATAAAAAACTGTTTACATTATTATGTGAATAAAGGCTAAAGTGATTTTTTCAAAATTGACAGTTTAAAACAGATAGTAATACTTAAAAAATGTTAAGGGAGTAAAGTAAATTACTAAATGAAGAACTTATTTAACCGCAATTCCAATCAAACACAAAAAATGCACACAAAAAACTAAATAATAATAAGCTCTATGAGGTGTAGCTGGCCTCAATTCCACCAATAAAAACCTCCAATAAAACCAAAGTGTAGATCGAGGGCGGCTTTGAAATCTTCATCTTGCCACTGAAGTTTGTTGTACCACTCGCAGCCACCTAACATAAAACAATCTCCAACAAGACATTAGTTCAGGTGCCTTATTTTCCTTCACCAGGCCACTGGGTAGTACTCTCATCTCTGGACACTCAGTCAACAAAAACTTGCAGAGGGCAAGATGAGATGGCGTCACTGCATATCCTCTTTAGCTGGGGAAGAATATAAAGACCTAATTTTTCAAGTTTGGGAAGCAAATACAGGTGGAATGATCCGACAAAGTTTTATAATATAAGCTACACCTTCTATTTAGAACAATTAGAGGGGTCCCACTACCTAAACTTAGATGTGTTGATTTTATAAGCTCTACGAGGTATAGCTCACCTCAATTCCCCCCTTTTTTACCATAACTAAGTTTATAAAGTTTTGTTATAACCAAGTTTTCACCATTTTGCTATAGTTAAATGGTTAATATATAGTTAACTTTTCACTACTTATATATCATAGCCATCAATATTAAGTTAACTAAAAATTAAAGTTATGTAAAATATTTTCTCATTCAAAAATAAAAAATGCTTCATTCATCCAAACTATAATAATCTAATATTTTATTTAATAAATAGGCAAATAAATAATCTAAATTAAGTAAATTCATCAAAGTGATGCTTTGACAATTAAAAGTGTCAAGACTAATATTATGGTAGAAATGAGTTTTATAATTATATATATAATAATAAATAATATTCAGTTAAATCAATCAATCAATTACAGTAGAAACTTCTACCATAACCATTTATAATTAATGTCAGCTTCACCCAATTAATTGAATTTTTACCATTTTATTAATACGGTTAGTAAATTTATTACTATTTTTGTTCCATTTAATTTAGAATTATGGTAAATCAATAAATCAAATGACCATTTACTCTCCTACGAAGAACACTTTTAGATTTTCAAAATACTGTCGAATAAAATTGTTTTTCTAGTTATCCAAAAGCATGGCACGTGATTGTCTTAATTTATATCA
Organism: Piper betle; assembly: GCA_033002965.1. NCBI lineage: Eukaryota > Viridiplantae > Streptophyta > Magnoliopsida > Piperales > Piperaceae > Piper > Piper betle. The sequence continues at coordinate 17,286 of JAURVB010007513.1, forward strand.
TAAATTGAAAACCTTTTATAAAAACAAGATTTTATGAACAATAATAATGAAGATTCACGATGTTACCTTCTGCCCTTCTTTGTCGTCCCCTTTTGTAATCTTCCTCGTCAATTCAAAATAAATCCTTCTAATATTTGACATTTTTTTCTAGAAAAGACGAAAGTGTGGATCGAGGGGGCTTTGAAATCTTCATCTTGCCACTGGAGTTTGTTGTACTGCTTGCGGCCACCTCCAATAAAACATCGTTTAGGTGCCTTATTTTCCTTCACCAGGCCTCTGGGTAGTACTCTCAGCTCTGGACAACCATTCAATTGAAGTCGCATAGGGAAGGAAGTGAGATGGCGTCACTGCCTATGCTCTTATGCTGGGGAAGATTCCAAAGCTGTAATTTTCCAAGTTTGGGGAAGCAAATACCAGGTGAATGATCCGACAAAGTTTTATGCCCAGCCACCTGAATAAGTTTTTCCAACTTGCTGCAATTGAAAATTATGTGCTCAACAAGGCTCTGAAGATTTTCAAGTCCGGAGATGTGCTTGAGGGAATCACAACATGATATGTCGACAACTCATATGCTGGGAAGTGCTATCTTGACTCATCACTTGCATCTTTTCTAGCCAATCTCGAGCTCTTCTAGCCAAGGGAAACATAAATCGTTGCTTGTCGGGCGGACTTGGAATTTCTTGATTGGGCATCTTTTGATTTTTAGGATTCTCAATGACAAGGATGATGATTGGGTGAGAAAAGAAGCAAAGTCGTACATGTGCTCATCCTCGTCTGTCCTACTACCTTCATACCTAAATGACAGCTTCTTCAATGATTTCAACCCCTGGAAGAAGCTCGGTTGTAGTATCTTGAAAATTTTAATCAGAAGCCTTAGCTCTCTCAACTTGTGCATATTCCTGAATGTGTCATTAGGAATCAGTTCAACACAAAGGAAAGAGTCACCTTCATCCAGCTTAAAGATTTCCAGTTTGTTCAAATTTCCGAGTCCTATGGGCAACACCACACGATCCTCTATTTTGAGGAATGGTTTCTTCAAATTGACCAATTGACAAATTACCTGTGGGAACTCTACAAGGTGAATGCCTATGCGTAGCTCCTCTAACTTCTTCAAGTTTCCTACCTCCACTGGTAACTTCTTCAAGTCTCTCTGTCGGTATGTTTATAGTACTGCATACCAGTCTTCTTAGTTCAGTGAGTTCTCCAATCGCCTCTAGAAGATCAATAAGCATTTCCCTGAACCAGTTGTAAAAATGCATCACTTGTAACTTCCTCAGATTTCTAATCTCATCCAGTAATCTTTCCAAGTTTGTGTCAATCACTTCAAGATGTCTCAGCTCTGTCAATTCTCCAATTGATATTGGAATTCCATCAAATTTAGCTCCCTTCAATTTTATAACTCTCAGTTTGGACATGGATGTGAAACCGTTAAAATTGCACAATATCCTTCCAAATATTGAAATACTTCCTCTTTCGATGATAAGAGTAGTCAAACTGCTGCAAATAGCTTCCTCTGGCAAGACAGAATCTTCACACCATACGGAATACCGACGAGACTCTGTCTTGTCAGTTATTTCATGAGAGTTAGTGATCCAGATTCCCATGTCACGGATTACGTCAAGTATTCTCGTGCTGAAAGGGCTATCTTGGAGTGTTTCAAAAAGGCATACAGCTTGAAGGGTTCGAAAGATGTACATTCCTTCTTCCAATGCTTCCTGGTAGCTGCCATTCAATGTTAGAATCCCTTCTCCAATCCAACATTCAATGAGCTCGTTGGCCTCTATGACTTTATCCTCGGGATAGAAACAGGTATACAAGAAACAACCCTTTGTTCTTCGATTCAACAAAGAGTCAAAGCTAAACTTCAATCGAGTAAACAGATACTCCTCGGCCTCGGGGATATCATCTGCATAGCATCGAAGAGTAGCCAATGCATGCCTCCACTAATCCAGAAGCCTTCTACACGCCATAGCCCCACCGATGACTTTGAGTGCGAGTGGCAACCCTTTGCACTCTCTTGCAACCTCTTTGGCAGGCTCCACAATGCTAGACTCCAAGCTCTCAATATCGTTCTTGCTGCCGACACTTCTTTTAAACAAAGGCCAAGAATCATCCCACCCCAAAGGTTCCACCTTAATCTGTTCTTTCGGCTGCATATTCTCACATACAGCTTCCGAAGTAGTTGTGAAGATTAGCTTGAATTGTTCTTGTTTAGCCCTTTGGGCCCCCAAAAGGACTTAGCAATAGAGTCTCACGGGTCTCTCTTAATCCAAAAGTTAACTTAAGGAATAAGGCTTTCCCATTAGCCTATATACAAGTCACCAACATCATCCACGACCGATGTGGGATAAACCCAACAACTCCCCTTCACACATCGGGCGACCTCGAAACTATCATCGTCTGGTAATCTCCTCTTCATCAAACGGAACTCACATGTCATCACTTGGCAAACTCCCCTTAAATCATCAAGTAAAACCGACGAAGGTAGGCAAATACCAAATCTCCCAAAATAAGGGACCCCAAAAGGGACTTGCAATAGGTGTCATGGGCCTCTCTTAATCCGAAAGCTAACTTAATGAATAAGGCTTTCCCATTAGCCTATATACATGTCACCAAAATCATCCATGACCGATGTGGGATAAACACAACAACTCCTTCACACATCGGGCACCTCGAAACTATCATCGTCGGGCAATCTCTTCATCAGACGGAACCTCACATACCATCACTTCATCAGACGGAACTCACATATCATCACCTGGCACCTTAAATCATCAGGTGGAACCCATGAAGGAAACTCCAACAATAAATACTCCCAATTATAAACCATAGACAAAAGGTAGAGGAAGAAAAAGAAATTAACCACTATTGGTCTTGTTGAAGAACCTGAAGTCATGCCTTCTCCTCACAATGAACAATTTCTTTTTCTCCCACATCTAGATCTACAACTCTCTTGTCTCCCCTAAAGGAGAACACTCCATGGAACTTCCCCAAAGGGAAAGCACCCCTCAATACATGTGTCCAATCACATAATTTTAACTAGAGATATGGAACACCTCTAGGAAATGAAGAGCCAACTCGAAACACTACTTCCTGAGCATTGGAATCCTCACACACTCTCCAATTGGAAACAACTCACAATCTCTAATTGGAACACACTCCAATTAGAAATGACTACAATCTCCAACTAGGATACACATCCAATTGAAAACTCACAATTCACAATTAAAACGACACTCTCAATTGTGTACTCTTCAATTCAACTATATCTACTTCTTACCTCACAATACCCAATTAGGAATGACCAGAATACTCCAACTAGATACACGTCCAATTAAAACCACAATACAATTAAAATGACACTCTCAATTGTGTACTCTCTTCAATTTAATTATATCTACTTACCATACAATACAACTACATATATGTAGAAAGAAACATACTCAAGATACAGCTAAAACACCAAATACTCCTTATCTTCCACAATTCTACTCGAATTCCTTGTACCTTTTAGAGTAACTTCATGTCTTTATGACTCCCCATCTAGTTGCATGTCCTCTCACATTCATCGTATGATGAGGGACTTCCACAATTCCCCCCTCCCGAATCATATGAAACACACTAGGGTTGGTTTTAGTCATAAAAAAATACAACTCATACAATCTCTCCTTCTCGACCCATGTGCAATGTCTTCTATCACTCCTGATTGGAACTCCTAGCACATCTCCCATACTACGTATAGAAGAAAAACCTTTACTGGCACCGCCGAAAGGTCATCTTGAAAAACAACACACACACACACTCCACACGCCATGAACCACAGCTCCACAAACCGAAGCACTGACAAGTTGGGAGGGACCGAAGCACTGATGAGTCAGGATGGGAGATGTGTTGAAATATTTCCCTCCTTATTTGATGGTGGTCGACTGGTGCATCAAGTTAAGTTTGACCCTCCTCATGTGATGGTGGTCGACAGCCAGTCGACAATGGTGCATCAAGTTAAGTTTGACCCTCCTCATGTGATGGTGGTCAACAGCCAGTCGACAATGGTGCATCAAGTTAAGTTTGACGGGTGCATCAAGTTAAGTTTGACGGGTCTTAAATCATCAGGTAGAGCCCATGAAGGAAACTCCGATGTAGGCAAATACCAAATCTCCTAAGATCGTAAGATAATTCTGACGTAGGCAAATACCAAATCTCCTAAGATCGTAAGATACCACTGTTATGTCCTTTAGGCCCTTTGGGCCCCCAAAAGAACTTGTAATAGGTGTCATGTGCTTCTCTTAACTTAAGGAACTTAAAGAATATGGTTTTCTCATTAGCATATATACAAGTCACCAACATTATCCACGACCTATGTGGGATAAACCCAACAGTTCTTATGTCCAGACCAAAATATGCACACAAAAACAAGATTTCATGAACAATAATAATGAAGATTCATGATGTTACCTTCTGCCCTTGTTTGTTGGCCCCTGCTGTAATCTTACCTCCTCAATTCATATAAATGCATAAAAGTGTGGATCGAGGGCGGCTTTGAAATCTTCATCTTGCCACTGGAGTTTGTTGTACCACTCGCGGCCACCTCCAATAAAACATTGTCGTTCAGGTGCCTTATTTTCCTTCACCAGGCCTCTGGGTAGTACTCTCAGCTCTGGACAATCATTCAAGCGAAAGTCGCGGAGGGAAGGAAATGAGATGGCGTCACTGCATATGCTCTTCAGCTGGGGAAGATTCACAAGCACTAATTTTTCAAGTTTGGGGAAGCAAATACCAGGTGAATGATCCGACAAAGTTTTATCCCCAGCCACCTGAATCACTTCTTCCAACTTGCTGCAATCAGATAATTTCGAGCTCGACAAGGCTCTGAAGATGTTCAAGTCCGGAGATGTGCTTCAGGGAATAGCAATCTGAGATATTCAGAACTCGTATGCTGGGAAGTGCCGTCTGACTCATCAGGGAAGGAAATGAGATGGCGTCACTGCATATGCTCTTCAGCTGGGGAAGATTCACAAGCCATAATTCTTCAAGTTTGGGGAAGCAAATACCCAAAGTTTTATCCCCAACCCCCTGAATCACTTCTTCCAACTTCATGCAAGTCGAAAATTATCATGCTTGACAAGATTAGGGAAGCAAATACCAGGTGAATGATCCGACAAAGTTTTATCCCCACCCACCTGAATCACTTCTTCCAACTTGCTGCATTCACGAATTTCGAGCTCGACAAGGCTCTGAAGATGTTCAAGTCCGGAGATGTGCTTGAGGGAATCGCAATCTCTGATCTTCAGAACTCGTATGCTGGGAAGTGCCGTCTGACTCATTACTTGCATCTTTTCTAGCCGATCGAAGTCGCCAATCTTGAGCTCTTCTAGACAAGGGAAGCATAAATCGTTGCTTGTCGGGGGACTTGAAATTTCTTGATTGGGCATCTTTTGAATTTTAGGGTTCTCAATGGCAAGGATGACGATTGGATGAGAAAAGAAGCAACGTCGTCGTACGCCTCTTCAACGATGTCATCCTCTTCAACGATTTCATCCTCGTCGTACATATGGGCAGCCTCTTCAACTATTTCATCCTCGTCTGAATCCAACTACCTTGATACCTAAATGACAGCCTCTTCAACGATGTCAACCCCTGGAAGAAGCTCGGTGGCAGTATCTTGAAATTTCTAATCGGAAGGCTTAGCTCTCTCAACTTGTGCATATTCCTGAATGTGTCATTAGGAATCAGTTCAACACAATGGAGAATAGTAACCTTCATCCAGTTTAAAGATTTCCAGTTTGTTCAAATTTCCGAGTCCTATGGGCAACTCCACGCGAGCCTCTATGCTGAGGAATAGTTTCTTCAAATTGACCAATTGACAAATTACCTGTGGGAACTCTACAAGGTAACTGTCTATGCGTAGCTCCTCTAACTTCTTCAAGTTTCCTACCTCCACTGGTATATTTCTAGTACTGCATACCAGTCTTCTTAGCTCAGTGAGTTCTCCAATCGCTTCTGGAAGATCGATATTCATTTCCCAGGACCCGCTGTCACAATGCATCACTTGTAACTTCCTCAGATTTCTAATCTCATCCGGTAATCTTTCCAGGTTTGTTTCAATCAGTTCAAGATGTCTCAGCTCTGTCAGTTCTCCAATTGATGTTGGAATTCCATCAAATTTAACTCCCTGTCAATTTTATAACTCTCAGTTTGGACATGGATGTGAAGCGGCTAAAATTGCACGATATTCTGCCCTCGATTCTCTGCGGATGATAAGAGTGGTCAAATTGCTGCAAATAGCTTCCTCTGGCAATTTGGAATCATCACACCATACGGAATACCGACGAGACTCTGTTTTGTCAGTTATTTCACGAGAGTTAGCGATCCAGATTCCCATGTCACGGATTACATCGTGTATTCTCGTGCTTAAAGGGCTATCTTGGAGTGTCTCAAAAAGGCATGCAGCTTGCAGTGTTCCAAAGATGTTCATTCCTTCATCAAATGCTTCCTGATAGCTGCCATTCAAAGTCAGAATCCCTTCTCCAATCCAACATTCAATGAGCATGTTGGCCTCTATGACTCTATCCTCGGGATAGAAACAGGTATACAAGAAACAACCCTTTTCTCTTTGATTCGACAAAGAGTCAAAGCTAAACTTCAATCGAGTAAACAGATACTCCTCGGCCTCGGGGATATCAGCTGGATAGCGTCGAAGAGTAGCCAATGCATGCCTCCACTCCTCCAGACGCCTTCTACACGCCATAGCCCCACCGATGACTTTGAGTGCCAGCGGCAACCCTTTGCACTCTCTTGCAACCTCTTTGGCAAGCTCCACAATGCTAGAGTCCCAGCTCTCAATATCGTTCTTGCTGCCGACACTTCTTTTGAACAAAGCCCAAGAATCATCCCACCCCAAAGGTTGCACATTAATCAATTCATCCGACTGCATTTTCTCACATACAGCTTTTGATCTAGTTGTGAAGATTAGCTTGAATGATCCTGTGTCCAGATTCTCTTGACCTAATATGCCAAGCTTCTCAAGATCTAAACATTCCCAAATGTCGTCAAACAATATAGCAACTTTGTTTCTCCCAAGTGCACCATTTATTTTGTCAGCTCGGCTATAAGGGTCGTCATGCTTGTTGAAGGCTAAGTTTAAATTTCCCATTATGACTTCTTGAATCCTATCCATGTCCACTGTCTTGGATACAACTACCCAAATGACTTTGAAGTGGGAAGGCTTCAGAAACTCTTTATCAAGTTTTTTCATGAGTGTGGTTTTGCCAACACCCCCCATGCCATAAATCCCAACCATTCCAACCTCATCATCCTTGAGAAAATTGCACACCTGGTTGTAAGCTTCATCTTGCCCAATAGAAGCTGTGGAGGACATCCAGTTATTCCTTCTTTGTCTGCCAGGAGGAGCTCTTCCAACATCATTTTCTTTCGGTGGTTGTGCGGTAGAATCATTTTCCATCTGTTCATTTGGACCCACAATATTTGGAGAAGCAGAGGAAGAAGCAGTGGATCCAAGTGCAGGTACAGCAGGTGGTTTTTGAGATCGTGCAAATGCATCGTTGATCATATCGGTGACATTGGGGTTTATGGATTCACATGGACGAGGCTTGGATTCGATCGGATGTTTGTTAGTTTTCTTGAAAATATTTGAACATCTTGGCCAACTCTTTCCTGTTAACACCAAAAAGAATGAAAGAAAGAAAGAAATAAAGAAATAAACACACACACATGGTATATTCAACAATGGTGATAAAAAACCTATCAGCTATAGTACAGTGGCAATAACAAGTTTAGATTAGGAAAATGAAAGGTTGATTGCTCCATAAACGAAAACAAGGAAATCTATTTTAAAGAGTTAACACCCTATACATTATACATTGTACCAGACAAGTAAAGACAGCCATACTTCCAAGTTTCTATTGTTCCAAGTTCTCTTTAAAAGGAGAAGTAATACATTTGTAGCAAAATTTATGGAGTATCTACTATTATCTTATTATCTATATCTATAGCATGATGATTTTTTTTATATCTGTAGCAAAATTAATGGAGTATCTGCTTAGACTGTTTCTATTTTTTATTAGCACTTTTTTTTGTGCTGTGAGTAAAAAAATATTTCATTGATTAATCAAATATTTGTTTTATTGAATGCAGTCTCACACAATCGCCATATATATATTTACCATATACACCATGGTCACGGCTCTATAGGTGGTTTTATTCAAACAAAATTTCTTAACCATAAATTTTTATACAGTTTTACTAACTAAATCACCAAAATATTTTCGCTCAATAAATAAAGTAATGTTTAGTTTTTATTTCAAATTTAGCTTATTTGATTATGTAATTTTTATGTATTAAGTTTTTAATTTTGATTGGATATATTTTGATCTTTATATATATGTATGTGTGTGTGTGCGCGTTAGGAAAATTATATACATCAGATTCTAAATAGGTTTTCAATTTTAAATTTGGCATTCTATTTAAAAATATTAAATCAGTTTTTTAACTAAGATTTTAATTCTAAATGTGGCATTCTATTTTAAATTGAGTTTCTCAAATTAATCTTGTTTAAACATATTTATTATTTTTATCACAATTTTTTAAACATTTATGAAAATATTTATTCAAATGTATGTGAGAAGCGAAAAAGGCGAATCAATTTTCAAATAACCCAAGTAAATTTTGGGACTATTTTTATATTTCAATTTAGTTATATTTTTTTGTAATTTTTTAGTATTAAATTGACTTTCATTCTTTATTTGGATTTATTTGTATCTCTGCTTTTTATCATATTTACTTTAAAATTTAACATCAGAGTTTTGAATAAGATCTCATTTTTTAATTAGATATTTTATTTTTATTGACATTTTTTATTTTTATTTTTTGTAAATCATTATGGACTTATGATTTTTTAATCAACTATTTATTATTTTTATCAAAATATTTGTTCTAATTGTACAAATATTTACCTTTTTCATATTATCTTTACTTTATTGCATACAGTCAAAAAAACATACAACTACAATTACTCAAGCAACAATATATTTATGATTACTATTGTTAGTTATGATTTTGAAAGTATTTATTATTTGTCAGATATGTGACACAAGAACATATGCAAGAAATAAGAAGCAGAGAATCAGGTTTACTAATTAATAACTGTTACATCTTTTATATAGTACTATGGTGAACAAATATTTGAATAGTAGAGTATTTTTTACATTATTTGATCCACTTTTATTATATTGAGATTTTTAGTAGAAATAGTTTTTTTTGGGTCTCATATGTATACGTTTATGTGATCATATAATTACTATTTCCAAATTAAGAAAACATCCATAACTTTGGAACTCGAAACTTGCATAATTTAATTAGTTGTGAATCTAATCTCATTCGGTCCTGGGAAGATTGCACCATCAATGTCTAAAGCATTTGTAATTGAATTAGACAATTCTTTAACCAAGCTATATCAAAAGACAAAGCTTATTGTGTCAATATATTACATTAATTTTTATGCAAGTTTGCCGCATTGCTTGAAGCCTTAATTTCATCTATTGTTAGAATCATGCTTTTACTGTTAGCTTATATATACTGTATGACAATGTTTAAGTAACACAAATAGCTGAGGAATACTGTGCAAAACTATGTGAAACTTATGATAATATCAATATATTGAACCTTTCTCTAATTTTAAAGATGTGATTCTAATATTTGTGAGAACCGACCATCAACTAATTGTTTACCAAATTGCACATGCCCAAAAATTACAGCAAGTAAATCAGTCTTGCTTCCATGTGCAAAGATAGGTTTTTAAGATCACCTAAACTACTCGCAGCACGTTCCATATTTTTTCCTTCTTAAATAGATAATAAGATTGAAGATTTTTCACTTAATTTGTTACCCTTGCATAAACAGCAAACCTACACCACAAAAAAGTTGAACATAGCCAGCGCATAGCGCAGGTTCCCAGCTGCTATAATGCAACAAAATGAGGCCAAAACATTACCAACACCCTAAATTAGAACAAATAGACCTTAAAGCTGATGTGATGACACTCATATATATACTCTTCAACAATGGTAAAGTTAGATTGACTGACGAGAAGGCGATGGGGAAATAATTATCACAACATAAGAAGAAGTTATTTATAAGAACACCAAAGAGAACTGAATGCTACAAGAACATCAAAAAATAAAAATAAAAAGAGTTTCCATCATCTAAATAAAATATTCAATACCTTACAAAGAAAGGAAAAACCTGCTTCAACTTTTTACCAGACGGCTGGGCAAGAAGACATCAAATATATTAGCACCAAAATTTGCAGATTGTTTAAGAGAAAATGAGACAAGAATGCGAGAAGGAAACACCCACCCCTGATCGCTGACCTTGGAGAACGGAGTTGACGGTTTGCTTAGTGATGAAGTGATCTCAAATGCAGAAGGCTATGGAAATTGGAGATCGCAAATGCATAAGTGGGAAAAGAAAGAAAAAAGGTGGGAACGATGAAGAGTCAAGGTTGACGATAAGGTGTGACTTGAGTGGGGTATCTCAATTGTTGCTTTTTCCACTTTTCTCTTTTGCTTTACAAATCTTTATTAAATTTGGTATTAAATATATTTTGAAAATAATTAGTTGGAAGGTCTTATAGTCAATATTGATTGTAAGACCTAATAAATGACTATAGAAGCATAGCTAAGAGTATCTATTTATTCTTTAAATAACAAAACTGCCATAAGAATATTTAATAGGACAGGTAATTTAGTTAAAGCTGATTGGGCAACAAATTACCACTCAACAATCTTAAACTCTCAAACGACAACCTTTGCAACATATTAAATCCTTGTATATCACAAGGAGCTAAATAAAAGAGGGAAAAATAGATTTATTATCTGTCCAGCCAAATGCTAGCCCCTACTTCATTATATTATTTGTCTTATATGACCATACAATCCTTGGGAAAAATAGTGTATGCAAATAAAAGATGACACCCAATCCTACCTTAGTTGGTGATGGCAAGGATGAGTAACTGTTCTATCAATATCATTTATCATTTAACGATAGTTATTTACTATTTTAAAATTTTTTACCATAACTAAGCTATTAACTAAATTTATAAAATTCTCCTGTAACAAAATTTTTAAAGTTTTGTCCATCGTATGAATGGTGAATATATGGTTAAAATTTTCTCCCCTTTATATATCATAAACTCAATGATATTAAATTGGTTAAAAATTATAATTATCCAATATTTTTTCATTCACAAAATATAAAAAGCTATAGTAATCTAGCCTTTCAAATTAACAAAGAAGTAGAGAAATAATCTAAATTAAATAATTCATCAAAGTGATACTTTGACAATTAAAATCTTCAAGATTAATGTTATGGTAGAAATAAGTTCTATAAGTAATGATCAAATGATCTCCAGGGTGATTTCTTTAAAATGGGCCTAAGTCATTTCTTTAAAATGGGTAACCCAAATTAAAGATTTATAGTCCATTCTTAATTATAAAGAGGATCTTATAAAGAGGATCTTCTCCCAGTAGGTATTAGATGTGGGATTAAGTTGAGGAATCTCACAATCCACCCATCTTAGGAAATTTCGTCCCCAAAATGCCTATGCACTTGGCCTGTTGCTAGCCCCAGCCCTGAGCCTTTCTGGCCCGTGACCGACAGCCTAGCCAACGTCCTTAGTCTTAGCCGTTGCTAACCCCAGCCCACAACCTTTTTTGGCCCATGACCAGCAGCCTAGCCATCACCCGAATCTTGGCCCATTGCTAACCCCAGTCCACGACCTTTTTTGGCCCATGACCAGCAGCCTAGCCAACGTCCTTAGTCCAGCTCACCATCTAACACATAACCAAGTTGCTCTGATACCACCTGTAACGACCCGGCCCAAAGTGCAACGTAATGGGCTTAAGATCGCTTCTTTAAAATGGTTAACCCGAAGTTAAAAGATCTATAGTTCATTCTCGCACCTATAAAGAAGATCTTCTCCCAGTAGGTATTAGATGTAGGATTAAGTTTGAGGGATCTCACAGGATATGAACCTGAACAATCTATTTATCAATAAACAGCTAGGCTATCAATTTGCACTCATCTTCCACCAGCAAGGTCTGATGTTGACTCCCAATATAATAAACCAGGGAGGACTCCAAATGTAATAAAATAATCAGGAAGCCAGCTGGATCTAGATTATGGTGGAAGGCTCCTTTCATACAATGATGGAAGGCTCTTTTTTATAATGAACAGTAAAGCATAATAATATTAATTGAATGGATAGTCTTCATTGACAAATAAGAGATTTCACATAAAAATCATAAATCTATTTTCTCATCATTGCAATTTAGTTTTAATAAACAAGTATAATTAGGAATTACCTGCAAATGCCTAGTGCACTTCGTTTTGTTCCCCAACTAATGTCCCCTTAGTGTGGTTTCTTGGACAGTACTTCAAAAATTATGAAACCTTAATTTCATCTATCGGTCCAACAACGGTATCAAAGCTTGCTTGGCTTTAGTGTTTGCTTATTCCGACTGTGAAAGTTTCATTCATAGGTTCCCCATGATAATAGGGGAGTTTGTCAAGTATGTGGGTTCCGTTTCATGAATGGGAGATTACCAGATGATAAACAGATTTGTTTCGGGGTTGC